>JBAMYA010047026.1:0-10659 GCA_037176975.1 Arrhamphus sclerolepis | reverse complement strand
ATGGAAATTGTAAAGTAAATAAATGACGTTATGATCGTAAGTCAAAATGAAGAAATGCGTCGTGGATCTTGATTAAGTGCATGTACAACCAAAGCCTACCAGGAAAGTAGCAACCAGTAGCCTAAATATAGGATTTTATCTAATGTTGTTAACTCATCTAATGTTAACAGCAGCTACGCAAAGTACAAATGACATGGAGTGAGAGCGGACAGCTGCATAGCGGAAACACAGCTGACAAATACTTTTACACTTTGATGATGATGAGCACTTGACAGTTAGAACTTTATTGATCCCCGAAGAGAAATTCAATCTGTCTATTTATTAGTATACTCACTGTGATACTGTATTTAGAATATTGCCTGTTAATTTCAAGAAGTTGTATATGGTCGCTTTTAATGAAAGCAACAATTAAGTTTCATTAACTCAACAAACAATTTGACCTCTATTATTTATTCTTCCACAGCTATTTGACGGGTTCAAAGGCAATCTTGATGGCACAAGGTCTCCAAAGAATTGTTGCCCACAAACAGCGAGCTCCAGGCAACAATGACGTAATAAGAGAGCTGGTCAACTGCCTGGCATCAGAGCTAGAAAAGCGCTTTGGACAGATTGAAAGAGTCTGTGTTCTAGTAGAAGCCACTCTTTTGGACCCATGGTTCAAAAGCCTGCATTTATAAATTCCCGCAATGCAGAAGAGGCTGTCTCAAGAGTGGTGCATGTAATAACTCAGGCAACAACTCCAGCGCTGGCTACAGAGGAGGAGGACATACCTGCTGCTGCCAGCAGTCAGAGTGAGCCAGTGATTTTGAGAAGAGGGTCACGAGCCTACGATCAGGGATTCAAAACCCTCACACTGAGGCTATGCTGGGCCCCTGATACCATGTACAGCTGACCCATTAGACTGGTGGAGGGCCAGAGCGCCAGTTTATAAAAACCTGTCCACCTGCATAAAGAACAGGGTCTATATTGTGGCCACTTCTGTGCCATCAGAGCACATTTTGTCAAAGACTGGGCAAATAGAATCCAACAGGAGGAGCAACCTAAGTCCAACAAAAGTGCATGAGTTGGTATTTTCAAATGCCAATCAGTAGATGCAAGTGCTTTTTCTTCTGCCCTTCTAGGCTTCTCTTTGCAGTGGGGTCTGGGCTGTGGGTGGGCTATCCCAACCTTTGGGGCGGTTGAGGTTGGAGCATCATGGCCAAGCAGTAATGCTCCGCTTGTGAAAGGAAATCTGTTGGGCCTCACCTTGACACTCAGACAACATTCTGAGTGCCACAATGCCGGACATGTTAAAAAAAAAAAAGAAGTTGAAACTGAGCCAAAAAGATGTGCTCCCTGCAAACTGTTTGGCTCATATTTTGCATTACGCAACCAGATATGCATCAAGCAACCTTGATTTTGATGTGGCAAATGCTGTGCTGAAGGTTGATAGTCATTTCAGCATATCACCAAGCAGAACAGCGCAACTGGAGGAATTCTGAGTTTGTGTAAATGGAGGAATGAACCTACTGCGGCATGTTGTCACCAGGTGGTTGTCCCTGCTGCCATCCATTGACAGAATCCTGAAATACTGGAAGGCCCTGACCAGCTACTTCCAGAGTGTGGGTGAGAGGGAACATGACAGAATTGTGTGGAGTTTTGGAGAGCGAAGAAATGAGGTGTCAGAGACATATTTTCTGTTTCTCAGTCATGTTCTGAAGGGGTTCTCCGACACGATCATAGGGCTTGAGGCAAAATCTTTCAGCATTACATCTCTGTTTAAGGTAATGACTGAACTAAAACTAAAGCTAGAAAGAAGGATGAAGGACAGGTTCTTTGGGTTTACTGCTAACAGCAAACTGAACAGTTGTCCCCTTGCCAGTCAAAAAAGTGTGAAGCGGATTTTCTTTTTTTTTTTTTTTTTTTATGAAAGAGCAAATAAATGCATCGCTGAAAGATATGACTTCTCTGACACAAGTTTTCACAGCAAAGTGGCCAAGCTTGGCCTCACGACTGCTGTGCCATTTGAAGACTACAGTGCTGCTGTCCAGGCTGCAATCTGGACATTGACATGGATGGACTGTAAGAGGAATATGCCACGGTGGAGGGTTCCTTCCTTCAGTTCACCAGATATGGAAGGTTGCCACAGTGAGGAACGATATTTGAAACTGTTTTCCAAAGGAGAAATACCACTTGTGAATCTCAGGAAGGTCAGCGCTTATATTTCTATATATATTATATTATATATATTTCTTATACACAGAACATGTATTTTGAAGACACTGATGACAAGTCCCCAAAAGACTGAAGCACTTTAGAAATGCTATACTTTTTGAAAGCAAATGTTTTTTTTGTTTTTTTTTTGCAATCTCCTTTGTTGTTTATACAAAAGGTTATTTGTGTTTTTTTTTTAAACTTTTTTTTTATTATGTATGTTACCTATTATTTGTTTTTTACATTTAAGTCCACGCATGTTATGCTTTGGGGCACCTTCATGTCAGTGGTCAGTTTTTGAACACCACTATGTACTGAATAAATACAAATACTGTGAATAAACACTTTTGATTTTTCGTTAATATTTTTTCCTATTCAGCTATACAATCATAATTTTTAAACCACACAAAATTGTATTGTGAATGAGAGTATACACCATAGTAATTTATTGATATGCTGCATAATGTCCTCTTTTTTGGTGTTATAGAAATGGAAACCCTCGTGCTATTATCAGTGAATGACATGGATTCAGAATCTAAAATGGCAAATAGCTCGGGTGGCCTGGTTTTCTCTCTTTCAGATTCCAAGTGTATTTCTCCCATTGTCTTGTTTGTGTGCCTGTTGTGTTTGTTTTTGTTTTTCAGATTTGCAGCAGACGCTCTCATCCCTCCCCCTCACTCCCCCACCCCTCATTCATATCCCCCTCACTTTCTTTATTAAATAAAAAAAAAAAAAAAAAAGCTTTATACAATGATGAGAAAACTGGCTCCGTGGGCTTTTTGCCTGTTGTTGCCAATAACTCTGAGTTAAAAAAGAAAAAGAAAAAAAGAATCTAAAATGGCAAATAGTTTTGAGGGTGTGGGAGCTTTGAATAGAAGTCTCTTCTCTCTCTTCAAGATCACACTCAGTTTGAAAGCAAACTCCAGGAAGTTTGAGAGTTGATGTGGAATAAGAAGTAAATTAATACTCCATGACAATTCGTATACAAAAAAATATGTATTTACTGTCAACTGGAGGCAGTGTTTTATTTGCTTTGGCAAAAACACAATTAGCAGTGGTACGCTTCAGCTTTGCTCAATAGAAGAAGCTCCACCACCTGGCTTGAATTTTACTTTTATCTTCTGACATTTTGAGTGCCATCACACTCTGTTTCATCCTTGATTTCTTGAACAAGCACGATGTGGTGATAACAAATCTTCCTTTAAACTTGCAGATAAGTCTGTAAGTTTGGATGATTCTGAGATGAGACATGCAGTGGATATGCAGCAAGCGTAAAGCTGGGGGATCCGTGGCGTACCGGCCAGAGACCTGGACTGGCAAATGGAGGGTTGTCGGCTGAATCCCCTGCCAGTACCAATGATGTGGGCTAGGGGAGTCCCTGAACAAGTGCTTCCCCACGTCCACATCCATGGATGAGGTGCCCCTAAGGCAAGGCACCCAAAACCCATGCCTGGTCCCCAGGCGCCACACCACGGCAGCCCACTGCTCTGGGTCCAGCGGCCCAGATGGGTCAAATAGTATACAATAAATAAATAAACATTTAACCTACCTCCACAGTGAGCTCTCTAGCACCTTGGTGGAATCAGCATGGTAGTACTTGGTCAGGATCAGGATGACCTGTACAAAAATAAGTTCAGAAAAGATAAGAGTGGAAGAGAAGGAAATTCATGGTATTACATGGATTTTCAAGCACATTCAATTCACATTCAAATCTGACAGAGTCATGGACAGACATAGGCGAGAATCAGTGGGGACATGACCCCCCCCCCCCCTTCTGTAAAGATGTCCCCCTCAAAAATCATCATAAACACAAATAAAAAATTATGAATAATAGTAATGATCAAGAAAAAGCACAATTCAAGTGATGCAAACATAAAATGCCTTTTATAATTACTGAAAGGTAATGATTGATGATTGCTCAACTTGATCAGTCAAAAATGTTTTCCTTCACATTGGTACATCAATACTAGATTAGATTATCCAATTCCTAAAAGCAAGATATATACAGGCTTTCAAAGTTGAATTAATTAAACCCTAGACCCAGAGATTTTACCAAATTACAGACCAATACAGTATCCAATCCTTCATTTATTCTTAAAGATAGTTTCAAGCCAGTTAGGCGACCACATATATTGAAATTATTTATTTGACGTTTTTCAGTCAGGGTTCATAATACATCATAACACAAAAACAGCACTGGTAGGAAACACTACTGATCTCCTCCTGGCCTCAGACAGTGGATTAGTGTCCATAAAAGTTCTCAGCGCTGCTTTTGACAAAGTAGAACACAGCATTTCACTGCACAGATCAGGGCGCATTATCAATTCTATTCAGTTCAGTTCAAAAATACTTTATATATCCCTCAAGAAAAATTCTGTTATTGCAGCAATTATGGTTTAAGCCTCTTCAAAGCGTCATTGTAGAAGGTTCTAGCTGTGTTCAGTGACAGCTCTTGGCTGGTTAAATCATCTGTCTTCCTGATTCAAGTTATTTGTGTTAATGGTGCTTCTTCTACCCAGACAATCGTAGGTTCAGTGACATCTTCACTAGATGCAAGTAATGTCAAGCTTAAGCCTGTTTACTTGCATAGTATTAATCTTTTGGAGCAGGAGTGTCGCGAGATGGTGTTTTGAGCCCTGCTTCAGCATGCCAACAATCATGTGACAACTCTGAACAAGGCCTTATTACATCACACTGTGTGTTGAGCTAGTCGGGCTGATCTGTGGGAATTTTAAGATCAATATGCCGAGACTTTAAAAGGGGTCTGTGGGAAGTGATGAGCAAATGAAGCCTTTTGAAACATGAGGCTTTCTTTCACTTTGTACTGATCTTTTTTCAAACTTTGGGGCTTCACTTTGAGGAGGAACAGAGACGTTGGTGCCAGACCAAGTGGACTGTCAATAATTGTGACAAGCAGGGCAGAAACTTTCAGTTCATCTGCAAGTTTGACTGAAAGCCAGTAGTTGAAACTCTTCTGACCATATTAAATGCTCCCAAGCAGTGGGTCATTCTCAGGCAGCAACCACCCTACTTCGGGATTGAAACCCTTTCAGGAAGAACGTTTTGTTGCAGTTCCTCCACTGACCCCTGGCTGCTCCAAAAACAGAGCACTGTAAGATTACAGTGTATTAACAAAAATGGACTGTTTCATTCAAAAGTATGACCTTATTAATTTGTAATTACTTCTATCAACAAACCACAGTGTTCTTGTAAGTCTTGAATTTGCCATCTTGAAGCTACAGCACACGGCAGGGAACAAAAGTAAAGCTTGGCGTTTTGCGTTTGCACTCGCTCGTTGACTACAAACTCTTGCGGTCTTCTTCCTCTCCCTTTTCCTGTCTCGGTAGTCTTCTAAAATCGATGTCAGACTCTAGAAAGAACATTTCCCCGTCAAAGCCACAAGGTATTAGAAGAAGCACTTGCTGTTTTGTTTTGGTAGTCATCACAGACCGGTCAGGATACCCAGTTGTGGCAATGTTTCCGCGAAGCCCGGCACTCCTTCTGCCTCCAAGTGCTCTCCTTCCTTTCCTTCCCTCCTCGGCAGCCCCGGTCTGGCCCCATCCCTGCATAAGTTGGGCGTGGCTGCTGGTGAACTCTCATGTCTCTGTGCATGCAGTCTGGCTGGTGGCGGTATATCATCTTCTAACCCTAACCCTAATCATCTACTGAGAGAATACTACTAGAAGTTGTGTTAGTGTACGACTTTTTGCCGGATCAATGACATTTCTCAGCTACCATAGAAATGAGTGTTGGGAAAAGGAGCAGAATAAGGAATGGTTGCAGTATACGGCCTCACTGGTAGATGGAAGAAAATCCCACGCAGTGTCCCTTTAAAAAGGTTCAACTTTGCAGCAGAAGGTATTTACAGTCTTGTACAAAAATCAGCTTTGGTCTCTATAGTTAGATGTTATATCCACAGCAACTGTATGAGGAGGGAATATTTTTGTACCACATCATATAAATTTTTATTAAGCAATAAAGCTCACTGATCAGATGACTGGATTAATTTGCCATGCTTGAATGAGAGCTAACCATTGCTTTTGCGTTGGCTTTGACAACTTCGTCCCACCTTTTTGGAACATGGCGCTGCGCAGCTTGAGGAAAACTGGGCTTCAAAGGCTCTCTGTAGAAACCTGTGGGTGAGTTCTTGTTCATCCATACTCATTTCATTTTTGAAGAAATGGTCTCAAAATGACATTGCTTCATGAAGCTGTGGTTCCACCATCACTATTACATTAGGAACTATTGTTTACTTTCATTTACTTGGTTTTGCACATACATGTTAGTGTGCAACACCGCCTACATTACTGAACTGAGCAAAATGTATCTCTCACACCGATGTTCTAGCAGATGTGCAGAACCCTGCTGGGTGGAAGCAGGACTTTGTGTTCTCTTGTCTGGATTACAGAAACTAGTTTAACATGGTGTCTGCAGTAGAAGACTCAGTCTAGAGTATAGGCACGTAAAAGTGTTCTCCACACAGGAGGTGTGCTGTTAGCTTTTGCTGCTAGCATGAAGCTGCTGAGTGACGTCATGGACGGACCACAGATGTTATGCCTGGACTTCAGCAACTTTTTGAAGACGTGGAAAACTGCAGAGATGAGTTTGCACTCTATGTGAACCTAGATATGGCAGAGTCGGGACAAAAAGTGAAACAGTTCAGCTTTCTTGTCGGTGAGAGTGGCAGGGAACATCTGGACAGATTGATGGGTGATACAACTAATGATGCTTGGAAAATAGAGGACATTATTAAAAAAATTTGATGATCACTGCAACCCCATCATGAATGACACAGTTGAATGCTATCAGAAACCAGGGCACCAGGGAAACCATAGACAGTTATGTCACTGAACTCAGACTGTTGGCCAAAACTTGCAACTTTGGGCTTTTAAGAGATTTACTACTTCGGGACAATATTGTGTGGAAGCAACAACACCAGCATAGCAGAAACACTGCTTTGAGAGAAAGACTTGACACTCAACACTTGTTTGCAGCTGTGCAGAGCCGCAGAGCTCTCCAGGGAGAATGTCAAGACCATCACTGGACCTATGGCAGATGAGGTGTATGCTGTGCAAGGAGCACATTGGCAGGGAAATAACAGTAATATGGTGGAGTGCAGTTTCTGTGGGACAACACATGAGAAAAAAACTGAAATGTGCAGTGTGGCAAAGAGAACCACTTCGCAGCAAAACAAGTCCAGAGAAGGAAGGAAGACGTGAGTACAATAACAGATGATGTGACTGAGTATGATGATATCTCCAGAAGTGACAGAAAGTGAGATAGTGGATGCTGTGGGGACAGTTCCAGACAGAGAAAATGACTCACATATGACTGATAAAGTAAAAAAGGACACTCAACTTCTCTATGTGAATATGCTGCTTGGCAAGGACATACCGGTAATTAACTTCCAGTTAGACTGTGGTGCCAGTTGCAATATCATCCCCATGAACATGTTGTACCCAGACACCAAGCTAGAAGACACCAAAAGTGTTCTAGACTCTGCCACCCAGAGTACCAGGTGATAAATGCAGATGATGCAGTGCCTCTGCTGGGCAGGAGAGCCAGTGAGGCCATGAAACTGATTCAAGTGCACTATGAGAACATCATGACAATTGACAGTGTGGTCACTGTTAATTTTCTTGTTAAAATGTGTGCTCTTTTTATCTGCTGCTCAAAGGAAGAATCTGAGAACAGAATTATAAGTCAATTTAAGGTTTATTGATCTCATGCCCAACATTTTTCCGGCCGGAGGTCCACGCCTGATCTCAGTGTATCAGACAGTGAACCCAGAACAGAGATCTTCTCTCGTCTTTGTACCCAAAAAGGTGGGGGTTCTGTGTGTAAGTCTCTGCCAGATAGTGAGAAAGACTTGTTAACCTGTCAATGTTTTGAGTTATCTGTTCCTGTGCATTGCTCTACCCAATCAATGAGAGACTCAGGTCAGCAACCCCAAACAGTCTGAAACAGCCAGAAATGCAGAAAAACAGGAATGTGAGAGGCCACCCCAAGAAATGTGCAATCCTTACACCCAAACCATTTGATCAGATCCTAACAATATGATACACCGTATCCACATCCTCACGCAGCCACATCTTATCCACCTTCTTACATTTCTGTAGTAGTCTCACACGTCTTTGCTGTCTTCTGTGCGTCAGGTGCAAACGCGCAGAAAACGGCAAAAAGAGCTTCAAACACATGTATGATGCAAACTCCAAAACACACAAGTACAAAGAAACAAATGTGGCAGCAAAATGCTGCAAACAAGCGAACAAACAAAAAAGAAGGTTCAACTTCAAACGAAATGCTGCAAACACAAAGAACAAATCATATCGGACCAGACAGTCAGTAAAAACAGAAGTCAAGATTTAACGGGGGATTTTCAAAAAGAAAGCTGGAGCAAGAAAGAAAGATTTGTTATAATAATTTAGTTTGGTACACAAGTTTGGTCCGATATGATTTGTTCTTTGTTCGGCTCCCCCTAGTGGTCTGGAGCACTCCCGTTTTGTGGAGTGAGTTTGCTGTTGTTTTTACTATTTGCAGCATTTTCTGCCTTGCTCTGCTTTTCTGTGGTTGCAGCATTTTTTGTGTGTTTGCAGTGTTTTTCTGTTGCATTTTTTTGTGTGTGTTTGCATGTTTTGGAGTTTGCATCTTACATGTGTTTGCAGCTCGCTTCGCCGTTTGCTGCGTGTTTGCACCTGTCAGCTACCGTAGTTTTGAGACCAGTATTAAACATTCAGCCCTTGTAGCTTTGATAAGAAACTAAGGAGGCAGAAAATAATAAATTGGTATAATGGGCTTTAAGAATAAAATGAGTAAAAGAGTAAGGAAATACGCCCCCTACCATTATACCACCACATCAAAAACGACTGCTGATACGAGCCAGGATGGATCCCTGCTGTCACGTTGTTTTACACTAACTAACTAAACTTTGTGAACAACTGAATGTGACTATTTAATCCATTTCACTTCAACATTATTTGAATAGCATCTATTACAATACAAACTGTCTCTAGGAGCTTTTCAGACCATGACTTCTCTGACTTCTGGCATCAACAAGGCCTTTTCTTCCTGAGAACTGCCACTTCCTGGATATCCTCTATACTCTGGACCATCTTAAACCCTAGAGGTGGTTGGGTGCCCACAGTTTCTGAAATACTAGTTTGAACTTTAGCAACAACCATTAAGCTACTGCCTTTGTCTCTATTTTATACATTTATTTATTTACAAGCCCATTACTGTCTTATCTCCAGTACAACATCTGCTGCCTGATACAGCCTTCAGTCCTAAAAATAAGCCTCTATTGTCTGTGCCTGAGGTGCAGACTGAGTAGGGAAAGACGTCTTTTAAATCTGCAGCTCCATTTGTTTGGAATAACCTGCAAAAAGAAAAAAACCTGAAACTGGTGGAGCTGGTTTCACTGGACTCGTCCCTGTCGAGATGCGTTGTTTGAGTATTTTATGCACTGGTCTCACTTCGTCATGTTGTTTTGAAATACATTTGTCATTTTATGTTTTTAGTATTTTGTGCAAATGCCTCTTGGCCAGGACGCTCTTTGAAATCTCAGTGTGCATTTCCTGGTTAAATAAAGTTTTTAAATAACAACATTTATTTGTACCGTGGTCTGTGCTCCCGTTATCTAAGCTGTAGCACGTCTGAAGCATGTTAATCCTACAACAGTGGAGATCCCTTCTCCCGTACACAAACCGCACACTAAAGAAGAGACACTGATATGATGTTGTACGACGAAGATCAAGCGATCCCTGATTTTATTTTATTTTTTAGCAGTGTGCATAAGATGATGCTGTTTCACTGCAAAGTGCCTGTAATAGCATTTGTGAATGCTGTAATCTGCTTTTAGAGGAACTAACTAGAGAGGAAGTAGAGGAGCAGCAGGCGAGGGCAGGTTGATGGACTGGAAGTGCTTGGAGCTCCACAGCCTTCAAGAAAACAGCGCTACATTTACAGACGGAGCAAATGTGATAACTGCACAAACCTAAAAGAAAAACACGATTACAGAGTGCTGCTTCACATCTCAGTTCTTCAAGCTGCACCATAACTCAGTGTCACGTCAGATGATCTTCTGCCTAAATCAAGACTGTGATCTGCGAACGAGACGACACGTCACGCTGTGAAGTCATTCAGCGGGCTTCTGCTCTTGGGTTTTTAAAGTGCCGAGAAAAAAGTGTTAAACAAGAAGAAAGGAAAAAAGATGAAAGCACGTGTCAACCGAGGTTCGCCGTATGTAACCCGTGGGCTACATACGGCCCTCCACTTCATCTTCTCTGGTCCATTAGAGCATTAAAAGACCATCCTAAAGTCCTAACTAGAACATCTCTGAGGAGACCTCTGAGTCAGTCCTGACATCAGAAAGACATCAGTTATTTAAGGCGGAATAACTGAGGTGGAGAGCAGCTGCTTTAAGGTGGAATAACTGAGGTGGAGAGTAGCTGCTTTAAGGTGGAATAA
>JBAMYA010047025.1:0-10660 GCA_037176975.1 Arrhamphus sclerolepis | reverse complement strand
CATCACTGCTCTAGAGGAGATCTGCATGGAGGAATGGGCCAAGATATCAGCAACAGTGTGTGAAGATTTACAGAAAATGTTTGACATCTGTCATTACCAACAAAGGCTATATAACAAAGTACTGACATGAACTTTTGTTATTGATCAAATACTTATTTTCTGGAGAGCTTGCACAATTGGTGGCTGACTAAATACTTTTTCTCCCCACTGTATATCAATAGCACACCCTTTAAAAAATATATACAAAATATTTCAGTTAGGCTGCATCTTTCTACAGCAACAGATGTTCTTAATCTGTAATTTGACTGGTGATGTGGATGAAGGTCCAGTACCTTTCTGAAGGTCCTCTTTGAGGCTCTTCACCTGCAGCAGCAGAGGACTGGAAAATTCAAAACACACTCAGTTGTCACATTATATGATCAAGACGGCAGAGATCCTCCTATTTCACACAAGCTCACCTATATTCGTCAGTAGGGTGTGCAACCTCAATTATGTCACCTAAATTAACCTGAGGGAAGACTTTGGGGTTCACAACCAACTCGTCATCTGCTGAGATTAAATGCAAACGTGAACATGTCATCACAACACGAGAAGATGACGAATATATGTGCCGGTGATCTGTGTTTCTTACCACTACCACCAAAGCCTTTCTTGTGCAACACGAGTTTGTAAGACTTATTTGTTTTCATGATTATTTTCATGAATCAACCCAACTTCGAATCCGGACGACAATTTGGTGTTTATACGTAAGCTAGCCAGCTAACGCGTCCTGACGTCACTTCCTCCTCAGTATTCAAAGAGTCTGACAAGAGGAATTCATCCAAACATTTTAACTTTCGCTTCTTTCGCTTATTTTATTTTAAGTCATTTGTTTATTTACAATCTTGTTTAGATGTTAGATAAGAATAACATTTTTCTTTTGTGTTTTATCACTAAATCGTTCAGTTTGTCATTCAGTTTACTAGATAATAAAAGCATAGTGTCAAACGTGTGGAATTTCATTGACAAATGTCAGATTAAACTCGATGCTTGGTTACTTAGAGACGTCAGCTTAATAAATATTATGTTCCTAACAAAGGTGGGATAGCTGTGATAACCCGATCGGATTTTACATATAGTAGAACAAAGTATTTCAAGGTATAGCCTATATATCCAGCATGTTCCCTGGCCATTCGAAGTAAAGTTATGAAAAACTATAGGACTGAGTCCTAGGACTCCACATTCATTCCTGATGCTATTTATTTTATTGGCTGGGAGGTATCAAAGACATATGAAGAGGTGCACAGATTAACTGTGAGTATGTGTATAAGTATGTAAATTGTCCCTCTCATGTCACCAGCAAGTCCCTCTGAACTGGAAATGACTCTACAATAATAATCTGTCACAGAAAGTTTCATCTTTGGTTGAGAGTAATTGAATATGATGATTATGACCGGGGTTTGAACTTCTACAGTCTCCTGTACCACCTATAACCCAGTGAGCCATCCAGTCACTGGACCTGTCACTTGTCCCTACAAACACCATCACTGGGACCAGTCTACTGATATACACAGCAGCCAGGCCAGGGGGAATAATCTGCCCAAAGTCAGATGGATTTCTGATTCCAGTGTAGTAAAAATTATATAATTAAACTTTGAGGTGTTCAGTTGGAGGCAACAGGGAAGAAAAGAGTGCCCTGACCCATGAAAGCATGATTTAGTGAACAGAAATCAAAAGAGTTAATTTTATGATACAGCAAAGTAGCAAATCAGCAAATAAAAAAAGCTGCATCAAAAATGATTATTAAGAACAAAGTTGTATACAACAAAAAATGTAGTTTTGGTATAATACAAAGCCTATCTTACATAGCTGGTACATGAATAAACACGGAGGGGCCTCAAGAACAACAGTGGGGCTGCAGTAGTCGCACTAGGAGCAGAATCTGAGGCCACAGACGGCAGGGGTCTGGGTAATGGACCTTCCAACCTGTCGGAGCCACAGTGGAGAGATCCTGACAAAAACATGAACACTGACTAATCTGAGCTAATATGAGGCTTTAAGGATAAGATCAATGCAATAACAGAACAGTAAAAATAGTTTAATTTTATGGATAACAAACCAAACTAAATGGTAAGGTATCATAGAACATTATTATATTAAAGCACATAACTTATTTTTCTCCACAGCCAATACTGGAGGTCTGCAACAAAACTGGGCTGCATCATGTTTTCAGCATCAGTAATGTTCAAACTGTGGGCTTTGTCCGTTTTCCTTTCCTTTGTCACTTTATCCCCGTGTGACTGGCTTCTCACAGCAGATAACACAGAGAGCAGTGATTGTTGAAATGAAAGGGTTAGCCCACAGGCTTACGCATAACATTAACAAGAGCAGACTGAAAAATGAAAAAGCTAGAAAAATTAAGGAGGAACAAGTGTATCAAAATGTACAATAAAAAAAGGGCAATAAAAGAGTGCACCAGGTGACTGTATTCATTGCTTTTATTTCCATTCTGACATGTGACTTTGAGACATTAATCTGTCATGACAATGCATAATTGTCCTTGAAAGAGAACAGGAAGGCTTCAATAATCATGCATACACAGCTTTTAATATCATGTCAAACAACAGACTCTATGTGCAGAGTCTTTATAAATATTAATTAGTTATTCATTCATACAGCAACACTCAAGGCCTAATGGCTTATTGTACACAGCTAAAAGTAGAATTAAAAGAAGGCAGAAAAAGTATCTTAAATGCAGCTATCACTGAAGATTGTTGTAAGTGTTCTGTTATGTGAGGATGCAGAGATTCCTCAGATCAGTTACTCCAAATGTCATCCCATCAGTTAAAAAAGAGAGAGATAATAAACATTGTTTTCCAATAGTGTCTTCACAACTGTAGAATTAATGAAATACAATGTTTGGGAAATCCTCGTTGATACTTTTTGTTTTTTAATCAAAATAACTTATTTCCTATTATGTTCCCAAGAACTTACCAAAGATAACGTTTTTATTCCCTATATAAAGATGTAAACTGACAAAACGCAGATTTGTTTTCATTCTGCTCTTAGCACACGATCTTTGGTGTCAAAATTTAGATCTATTGTTTCAGGTCACGTTTTGGTCAGTTTTTCTTTCTTTTCTAAACTTTGAATATGTATTTCATTGTTTACTTACGTAGAAAAACTTCCACTGAGCGACTGTAAAATATTTCTTCCTCATTACACATTACAGCTATGAGAATATGCTGGCTAACTAAGAAATATCTGAAAACATTTTACTTTGAGCTACTATTCAGTAATAACTATGATTTATGCAGGATCTTAAATAGACAACGCTATAAGTGACTTTTGTACTTGCATTTGCTTTTATTGAGCATACAGCTCCTTAACTTGTGTGGAATTGTTTATAGCAAAGATGAAAAAACAAGGCCTCTTATTAATATTGTATTGCCATTTTGTTTTGTTGTTGTTTTTTAAAAAAAGTAATACTAATGAAAAACCACAAGCACCAGTTTAAATGTCTAGCATGATCAAGCACTTACCTTAAATTCACATTGCAAACAAAGTTACCCTTGAAAGCAACACAAAGCGTTATGTAGGATTGGACAGGCGCTACCATGTATATATCATCGCTTGGTTCAGCACCTACATGTGGCTGCTGAATGCAGCTGAACCCGGTTCAGCACAGACATGGAGGAGTCCTCCTGCACCCAAATGACCCTGTCGTCTGCTGCTTTTCTTTCATAGGTTGCACGTTGCCACTTCTATTTGTCGATAAGTTTGACAAGGCTCTGCCGGAGATCATTGAGGTCAAATATCTTGATGTCCAGAATCTCTATGGCCCTTTGGATCTCAGTGTCCACGTGATCCCGCTCCTCCAGGGTGTTGCTGAGGTTCTGCTCTGTTTTCTGAATGCGGCGCTCCAACTCAGAATTTCGCATCTCCATCTCCTGTGGTGATCAGGAGATTAAAAGGGTTAGAATGGTTTCTCTTTTCACAAACACTTTAGATATAACTAAATGTTTTATGTGTTCATAACTAAAAGTAGGCAGAGTTAATGAGATTCTGTTACAAAAGAACGACAGTATGATACAAAAAAGTGTAAAAGCAAAACAAAATCTCAGAAGAAAATTAATTCAGAGTGAACTTCATGGCATCTGGAAAGCATTCAGAGCACATCATTTTGTCCACTTTGTCCACATGTAACACATTTTGTTACATGTGTTACATGTAACACAGCTCCTCCCTCCCACGCTGGTCAGGGTGTGGACACGTTGTCCTCCCTGCTGCTCCTGTGACAGACGTTCTCTGCTGTCTCTCCACACCTTGACTAAACTATGGCCTGGATAAGACAAGACAAGGCTGAGACTGTTAAAGCCTCATATCGTAACAGACTATGAAGCTACATACGAAGTGCATTTTATGGACAAACCATTGTCACATGTCTGCACTCTAAAACCATCAGGGACTGTAATGATGTTGATTTCTGGATGAAATTTTAGAAAGCACCTTAACTACAATATAACCTTTATATGTAAATTTATTTTGACCTCATCTAAACTTTTTAATGCTCATGTCCAACTGTTCAGTGCATGCCATGCTGTGGTCTAACAATGTGATTCACCACAAAAACCCGTCTCTGATCCATGAAACTACCACTAAATGTTCTGGTTCAATGACAGTTTGTAGTTAAGTGGACCTCCTCATCACACTGGTGACATCCCAAAACCAAAACAACAGCGCAAGAAGAGAACAATCAATCAACAACCTTCTTCGTTTCCTTTCTGTTGTTCCCTTCAGGGGTCTCCAAAGTGAATCATCTGTCTCCATCTCAGCCTGTCCTCTGCATCCTCTTCTCTCATGCACGACTAACTTCACGTCCTCTTTCTCTACATCCGTTAATCTCTTTGGTCTTCCTCTAGACCTCCTGCCTGGCAGTTCCAACCTCATCATCCTTCTACCGTTATCTTCGCTGACCCTCCTCTGTACATCAGTCTGGACTCTGGCATTGTCTCCAGAACATCTAACATGTTCAGGTCCTCTGATGTCCTCGTTCCTCACATTTATGAGTATATTCTGTATGAACCTCCGGCTGATCTGATGAAGCACAGATGAAATACAATATGTATGTATGTAATATGTTTATAGAGGACACCTCAGAAAATGTGTGGACGTTAGGGCTGATTGGACAGAACTTGTGAAAGTCAAAACACGTTTTGAATCATCGCAAGATCAAAATTTGCAGTTCTCTACTGACAGCGCCCTTTTATATGTTTGTTTTACAATCACAATTAACTACTTCTTGACCAAGTTTGAGGTACTTCTGCTAAACCCACTCAGAGCAGGTATACACATACAAAACATGAAATTTCCTGTCATCAGTAGATGGTGCTACAACTTTCACTGAAAACTAATATCCAGATGTGTTTGGGCTGTGACTACAATCACAAACATCAGTTTTGAACCAAATTAAACAATGGATGGCTGAGTTACAGCCAAGGGGGCCATAGTTTGGCCTGGGCCCCAAAATAAATACAAACGGCACTGTGACTGAGGAGTTTGCAGCGTGGATGTGATGGACTACAATCATACACATTGAAGTTGGACCAGATTAAACCATGGCTGACTGAGTTACATCCAATAATGCCAAGACTGAACTCGGGTCCCATATATGCCACAAACGGCACTGCTACTTGATTTGAAATCTGAGCATGGAGGCGCCTCAGGCGCTCCAGCAGCAGGCGGATGTGGCCTGCTGCCATAAAAGATGATATTATCCATCTCATGAAGAGAAAGGGAAGCAAGAAAAATTAGTCAAAAAGCTGTTTTCACCACATTTTAATCCAATTTCCAATTAATAACATTATAGAGATGAACTTCTAGATTAAAATGAAAATAGCCTCTCCATGTTTCATTTATTTCTGTCTGAATCCGTCTGTCATGATGCATCAAGCATCAAGATGGCCACGATCAGTAATATCATTTATTACAATGCAGCTTATTTTAAATGTTGACAAAATGTCATATTGTGAATAAATCAAATGATAAAATCTCTAGTTCACCCTCTTTACCAGTTCACTGTGACAAAGTTTGTGTGTAGTACTCTTACACGAGTACGACCCTTTATTAGTGACTAGTTATTGCTAAATAGACTGAAAATGTTCCACATGGAAAATCTAACTGACCTAAAATGTTTCCCAGCCAGGTCGATCATACCTGCAGCGTTTCGATGCTTCTGTCATTCTTAATTAGTAGCATGTTGATATTTTCTTGTCCTAAGTTTCCCCTCACTGGTTTAGAACCAGTCAGTGAACTGTAAAACTAGTATTTTCCTTCATAACATTAACCCATTAAGCATATTTTGTGCTCACCAAATAGTAAACAATACTGAGCAGTTTCTAGCGCCTGATTTCTTCATTATGCTATGATTTCTTACTATTACTGAGTTGAATAATCCCTTAAAGGGAACTTTATCTGTGCAACATGAAGCACTGAGAAAACAAACAAACAAACATGCGTCCATGCTTCCTTGCATTAGACAACAAGGGCAGAAGCTCAGCCAACAGCTGAATATCCAGGATGTATGGATGCGTCTCCATCTGTTGTAGCATCTTCCCTCTTTACCGTTTACCTTCCTCCAAATCGTCTGCTGTCAGTCGTAACTGCTGTTTCTGCAGCTGACTGGCTGCGTTCGCATCCTTCCCCCTATTTCTTCTTCTTCATCGTCCTAAATTCTCAGACTTTCTCTTCAACCTATGTCGACCTGAGGTCCGATTCCTGGTGGCTTCAGTCGCTCAGTTAGTTGATCCCATAGGCATATAACTTTCAAGTTCTTATTAAACTTCTAAAAAGTGCCAGAATTTTGTTTCAGAAATCCCCTCATCGGCCCAAACTCCTTGTTTAAACAGGAAATCTCAGTAGAAACTCCTGCCACCTGCTACCTCGAGTGTGGCAGCATTTCTAAACTCTGACTTGTTCTCAACATACACTTAAATTTATTGTGTTCTTTTAAAGTAAAATAGTGCACTTTCATTGTCACTCATCCGTTAGCTGGAAGTTAGCTTCTTTTTTGTTATAATTTTTTTGTAACAAGAAACTGGTCCCTGAGCTTTTCTTCTTTCCGAACTCTGGTTTTGTGGCTGTGGTGTTGGTAGCACATCTGATACACTACATGGAGTAAAAACTAGCATGAATTAGTTATTTAGTAAAGGTTGATTAGGTTTCATTAACCAAGGTTCAACTATTACATTCAATAAGACCTTCTTTTAACTATCTCTAATGACAGTAATTACAGTATAAACCAGGGCATGACCTCAAAGCAAATGGTAAGAGAAGGAACAGAAATGCCCTCGGGACAGCTGGGTCAAAACTAGTTCACTCCTCCTTTGTTTCCCAGTAACTTTAATATTTTCCACCATAATTATAAAATGTTTTCTGTGATTTTGTCACTCTTACCCTTAGTCTGTGGATGGCCCCATCCCGCTCGTGTTCCATTTCATGATACTCTGCCTTTTTGCTTTGCAAAATGTGAATTTCCTGGAAAGGAATTAAAGGCACCCATCACAGGTCTAATTTTAATCTGCTACTTTCCATGTAATCTCAGCTGCGTCTGAATTCATTCTCCACTGTCTATGAATGCAGCTGATGATTATATACGATTCTATTCTTTTCAACCTCATCTTTGGCTTTCAGTAAGGCCTCCAGCTCCTCCAGCGACTGTGTCAACTCATCTTTTAGCAGGTCACTGGGTCCTTGGCCTCCATGGGCCTCCAGTTCAGCCACCTAACAAACCAACCACATGCAGTTAGATCATTTAGACAAAAAACAGTGATGCAGCAGAAAAGGGACGTAGCAGAGTGAGATACATCAAACTTTAAAATGAAATGTGTCTTTGTGGATCCCACCTCATGAAAAGATGAACACCTTTTCATCATATAAACGGAGCATAAATATAATGTGTTTCACTGTAACTTGCTCTCACAGTTTTAAAACAGAAACAAGTAGGAGTAGGAAGAAAGAGAGAGACAGATTAGTGGATGCCAGCTCCCTTTGGTGATTTTTCATTTTTCCTTAAATGGGACAGTGAAAGTAGGATATTGCTGTCCTACAAACTTCTCTCCTCCTCACACCACCCTCGAGACCTGAACCATTTTCAGCCAGCTGATCCCCTTTCTAAGATAGAGGGAACTAGCTTGGTCTAAGGGTGACTGGGCTCTTTGTTGATACAAAACTGACAAACTGAAGGGATTAATTCTGTAACGGTTATATTAGTGTGTTTACTGAGAAAAGCTTGTAATTCCCAGATGCTGAACAGTCCTTTACATTCTCAGAAAACTTGAAAACCTCTTTCACTTGAATATTCAAGATTGAAGAGGCAGAGACACACTCTGAAATCAGATGTTACTGAACAAAAAACATCTGCTAGAACACTCGAGTGGTTCAAGAGTTACGCTGTTTTTCTTGTTTACACGGTGGATACACCATCCATGTCTGGGAAGATGCTCCAAAACAAATAACAGCCGTTAGGTTGATCACCTGATACAGGTGATGTTTGACTTCAATGAACCCTAATATGAAAAAAAAGTTTCAAAGTTAACTCGTCGCTTTCAGCATCGTGCAAACACACTTCTGTCTGATTTAATATTGAATTATTATTACATTTACACGTATAGAGAAACTATTATACAGACAGAAACATTTATTTTGCTGCACAAGTAAGAACGTTTGTGTTATTAACACAAGTCACGAAGGAAATCATTAAATGATAAATGTGTGTAAGTAGAGTATGGCAACAGCAACACTGATCCACTCTACAGTATGAAAACCATGAATCGAGTCAATGTCCAGACTGACAATTGCGATATTATAGACTCTGGAGTGTTGAGGGAGAACATTTATATACATTTATATATGTTTATACCCCTCAGCTGCCTGTCCAGTGTCAGTGTTAAACAGAGTAAAAGCTCACCTGCTCCCTGAGCCTTTCAGCCTCCACCTGATACGCCGCCAGCTGTTTCTTCCACTGTTCTACGTTAGCATTAGCCTCATGCAAAGCTGCCACCAATTTGGAGTTGCTGTCCTGCAAAGTGAAGAGCTCAGCTTCCAGGTTCATTTCACAAATTGACCTGGAACACACAAATAGCAGTGACATGTTAGAAGTTAAGCTGCACTGGTTCAGAAATAAGAAAAAGGAGGTGCAGGTACTGGACTGCCATGCCCACATTTCTGACCTTTTCCCATTAGCGAATATGTGGAGAATTTCAAAAAATGCAACAATGACAGCCCCTACTGCTGTAAAGATTCAGACATGCTGGCAGGAAATTTCTGACAGAGTAACAAAGAAAACTACATTCCTGAATATCCTCAATTCAGGAATGCCTGTTCGTGTTGGGAGAAGGAATACTATAAAGTGGAAAAAACATTTACTGTCCTTTCTCTGGGAATGTGTTGCAGGCCTGAAAGGCAAAAAACAAACAAAAATATTATATATTACTTAGGAATAAGGAAAGGCAAGATACATCTTCTAAATTTATCAATTGCTGCCTTTTTTTTAATATTCATTTTTCATGTTGTCAGTAATGAGCAACAGCAACAGCCCAGAAATACAGACGTTTTCCAGTCAGTATTACAGCAGTTGGACCAAAAAACCAAATCTATAGGTGATACAGGTTTAGTTACGTATGGTACTACCCACTATAGAGCCTGACCACAGCTGGCCACAGCTGGCCTGAATAACACTGAATAAGCATTTATTAATCACTAAAGGGAAATTATAACATGCCAAACTCTCACCATGAGTGCATGTTTGCAGTCTGGCAATATGTTACAGGACTTACATATGGATGGAAACTCAATGGCAACAATTCATTATCACTGTATCGGATTAAATTCAGTTTAACATAACCTGGATTACACATTCTGTTTAGCCAACAGTGCAGCCCTGTTACTCTGGTCCCTCCTGCACATGAAGTCTGAAGACAGATTCATGATAGATGGTTAGTGCTGTGGTCAGGAAGGATCTCCTGCAGAGGTCTGAAGAATCTCACTGAAGACTCTGTTGTTCAATCACTGTGTTGTGTAGAGGATGTTCAGGGTTCTCCATGATGGTTTTCATTTTATAAAGTACCCTCCTTTGCACAGTCGGCTCCAGAACCGTCCTCAGAACAGAGCCAGACTTCTATATCAGTTTGTTCAGTTCAGTTTCTTTAAGTCTCTGGTTCTGATGCTGCTCCTCCAGCAGATCAGACTGAACTCTACAACAGACTGACAGAAGATCTGAACATCTGGCTGCAAACACTGAAGGTCCTAAGCTTCCTTAAGGAGTAAAGTCTGCTCTGTTTGTTCTGAAACAGCATCAGTGGTGTGTCTCCAGTTCTCATTCTGTTGTCCAGGTGAACACTCTACTCCTCCACCACCTCCACTTCTTCTCCATGATGGAAATACTGCATGACATAATTCTGGTTCTCCTAAAATCCACAATCATCTCCTTTTTTTGTTCACATTTAAGATGAGATGATTGTTCCCACCATGCCACAAAGCACCACCAGTTCTCTGTCCTCAGTTTCTTGTCCATCACTGATGCACCCCACATCTGCAGTGACAGGAGATGACAGGACTCTGACTGCTGCTGGAAGTCTGATGTTGTACAGAGTGGAGACCAGTGGTGAGAGTCCAGTCTCCT
>JBAMYA010047024.1:0-10662 GCA_037176975.1 Arrhamphus sclerolepis | reverse complement strand
ATTATAAAATTAGCCTTCTTGGGAATTACCAACATTAATGGATGTAACATCCCACTTTTAGAACTGGTTGTAGCATCCAGAGTCAGTTTTGCAAAGTGAGATGGACTGGACAGTATAACTTACAGCTGGATATTTAGACAGAGCCAGCTGAGCATATTTGTAGATATATGCTGATTGAAAAAAACTAGGGAAACAAACAAACAAACAACAACAAAAGAAAAAACAAGGTGTGCTATATTTCATTTTCAGGCTAGAAGGCTTTTGAGGTAAGAACCTTGAAGAATAACATTTTCAGAAACGCATATTATTTGACAGGGTATAGCATGCAATAAATATTCTGAATACAAAAGTCCAGCAATAATCCTACTTCAGTAAAAAGTAAAGTGAACAACACTGATTTTATAAAATGAATCATTAAATCATTTGGTAAGTTTTTGTGTAGCACATTTCATAGACAAAGGCAAACTCAAAGTGATTTTCAAAAGCATTAAAATGAAAGAAAAATGAAACAAAATTTAGATAAATTAAGATAATAAAATTTAAATGTGTAATAAAATCAAAAAAACTGATTTGTAGAGAAAAAAAGGATTGAATCATCTTAGAATAGATGAGTACAAACATTGTATTTGACAAAAGAAAGGAATTGGAAAATAATGTTTTCAGTTTAACTTTAAAAGTATCTAGAGTTGGAGCACAGTTAATATCAAGGAGAAGTTTATTCCATCTATGTACAGCATAGAAGCTGAAAGTATTTTCACCCTGTTTGGTCCTAACTGGAGCTTCTACCAGCCGACTGCTACCTAAAGATCTCAGAGCTCCACTCACTTTGCTACTTCTTATTTCATTTTATCTTTTTCTGAAGGTCTACTTGGTTTATACAAGAAGATCAGAAAGGTATTTTGGCCCCATATTATTAATTGATTTGTAAACTAACAACAACACTTTAAAGTCTATTCTGTAGGTAACTGGTAGCCAGTGTACAGATCTCAGAATGTGCTCACTTTTCCCAGTTCTTATTAATGTAACATAAATATACTGAAATATTAATGTGTAAGCTGAGTATTACCCTTAAAGCTGCAAAGACAAGCTATATTTTACTTTCTTTTTTTCCTCGTGGTATATTTTTGACAAACTTCCTTTCTCCTTCATTAACAAATGTTAAATATGCTTATGATGCATAAAATAGATGGATGAATATGAACACATGCAAGTGTAAACACCACAATAAATATATTTATTCAATTACAAAGAAAGACAAAGTAATGATTTATTTCAGATCTTTCTGAAGTCTGAAGTACTGATATACTTAAAGTTGGTAACTTCCTGTAAAAAAAAAAAAAAAATGAGCAGGAGGGAAGTTAGCAGTCTCTCTGCGGGTAAACTAATGTCACACATGGTGCAAGGCACGGTAACAGCTTCGTCATCTACATTTTTACACCACATGCAGGTGCATCATCTTCCTTCTCTATAGGAAGAAAACAAACCTGAAATGACAATCTTTTCTCCGTCTTGAAGTTAGAATACAAAAAAAAGTGTCTTTTGTTGGATGTTCAGTCTCTAAAGAGAGAAAAACATAGCCTATTTAAACATAAGCATACTGCACATCTAGCCTTCAGACTACATCAGTCTACTACTTTTTTCCCTTTGTGACAAAAAGGAGCAGTTTACTTTTGTACTGATTGTTCTTTTATTTTTCACCATCAGAGACTTCCTCATGGGAAAGTTGTTTGTTGAAAGGTTTTATCTGAGACCAGAAGAAAATGTTGCATTCAGACATTTATGAATATGCAGGCTAGATTCCATCTCCTACAATGGGAACCATTAGTGGATATATTCACATGAAATCTCCTTCAGCAGGTCTCAATCAGGCTTACCTATCTCCTTTTTCTCTTTTTTTTTCTTCTGACACTGTCATTCCCTGCATCTCAGTGGGACTCTCAGGAAGATTGGTTACTCTTTTTTTCTCCTTCGTCTCGCCTTCCCTCAGACACAATCTCACTCTATATCTGCCTCTCTTTCTTTCTCTTTTTGCTACTGTCTTTTTCAGCGGGACCCTTAGAGGGATCTGCCCTCAAACTTGAATGGCTCCTCTGAAATATTAATGAGAGGGAAGATGGGGTGGGGAGGGGGGATCCTAAGATGACATTAACAAGAGGAGGAGAAAGAGTAATGTAGAAATGTTAAGACAGATGGATTGGAGGCAGGGCAAGCCAAACAGGAAGAAACACATATGATGTCTGTCAGAAATCAAATTTCTCTCCATTTTAATTTTCTCTTCTTGCTGTTTGTCTTGCAGATACTCCTACTGAACAGCTTGACAAAACTAAACT
This sequence comes from Arrhamphus sclerolepis, assembly GCA_037176975.1. Taxonomy (NCBI): domain Eukaryota; kingdom Metazoa; phylum Chordata; class Actinopteri; order Beloniformes; family Hemiramphidae; genus Arrhamphus; species Arrhamphus sclerolepis. The sequence continues at coordinate 8,332 of JBAMYA010047024.1, read as the reverse complement.
GAAAGGCAAAGGGCAAGAGGACAAGCGCAGACTCGAGAAAACAATTAGTGGAATGTTGATCTGCATAAACAAACTTGGCTCAGGAGCAGATTTTCCCCGAGATCAGATCATCACAACAGGGTGATTTCAAAGAAAACATTCCTGCAAACAAGTGAGCTTCAACTCAGTAAAAAAAAGGACCATTTGAAACAGTTGGAATCCACGAAGTTAGCTGCCAGTGTTGTCATTTAACATAACACAAGTCTGAGCACACACTTCAGGAATCACTGTGACTCAGGGCAACTTTCTCAACTGTGATCCTCATAACTAAGATGAGCAAGTAAAAGTTCACCCTCAGGTCACTAAAATCATCTTACCTGACAGCTGATGAACTAATAGATACACTGTTGAAAACTGAGAATAAAACCAAATATCCTACAACTTTCATACTTGAGCCATTTCACCTAAAAGGACTCAGATGAAGACGGCATCTTCAGTTTCAGCAGAAGCCTTTTCAATGTTCTCAGATTCCCTCATCTGTCCAGACAGCCTCAATTAAAAGTGTCACAACTCTGCATCCTAAAGTCATGGATGGGAAAGCCTTTCAGGATTTTTTCAACCAAATTTGGATCTTTGTGACAGACAAACACACCCAGGGGGCCTACAACACCGTGTGCCTGGTTGTCCTCCTCACACTTCCACTGTTGGTCTTCCTTACTGCTGTGGTGGTCTGCTGCCACTGCTGTTGCTGTCGTCATGCCAACAGCTGCTGTTGCTGCTGCTGCAGAGACGGCACGACAACCTCAAGGTCGGAAACAAAGAAGAAAAAGAATTCGTCCAACAATGAAGACTTGTGGATCTCTGTAAAGCCCATGACACCTGACAGTGTCACGCTGACTATGTTGTAAGAGCCAGGCCTAATGTGAGACTGTTGACCCTGGTGTCCTTTGAGGCAGTGGTGGACATGGAATAAAGGAACTGAGAGAAAAAAAAAAAAAGCAGACTTTCTTGAACTTGAAGGAAGTTGAAGACATTTTTCAGACTGATAAGAGAGACTTCACATTGTAGCTGGCATAGATATGACTGAAACGTGCAAATGGTGTACATAAATTCTTCTTAGTTTGTATTCATATGATGTCCTGTGCGGTGTTTTTTATGACAATGTTTACAAACATTTTTATGAGCTTTTTTAGTGTGTGGTACATAAAATAAGAATTATGCAGGTGGACATGCAAATATATACCTGCACGTGTGTGTTTATGTGTGTGTGTGTGTGTGTGTATGTGCCTGTGTGTGTGTGTGTGTGTGTGTGTGTGTGATAGGGGGTGGGGGGTGGGGGGGTTGAGAGCACTTTGTTCCTAGAGGTCCCATGTGAAATTCATTGCGTCTGTACTTGGGAGAGGGAGGCAATTTAAGTTCTGCCCAGTGTTCAAATAGCTGTATTACTGCCTACGTTTCACATTCAGGCTGCAGTCCACAGAGTGATAGTCTTTTACTTTTGAAAGCACAAGGCACTGACATCCGACAAGCTAAACTTACTGCCTGCTGATAAAACCGAACTTTCTTCAAATATGTCTCTCCCTATTTGTTTGACAAGATTGAATTTTTGTTGAAAGAAAACTGATTTAACTTACTTTAGATAGTTGCACCGTTTAGAGAGGTGAGCATTAAAGGCTTAACTTAGACCAAGTCTATATAGTGTTTTGGTTTTCCTGTATTTGATTTTACTTTCATTTTGAAAGGAGTAAAATATACATTGTTGACATTTCTTAAAGGTCCCATATACTTCATTACATGGCTGATTGCATTTGTTTTCTGAGGTCTCCTAATTCAGTATGTAATGTTGTTTTTCCTGAAAATTGCCCATGAAGGTTTTTACCCCCCCTCTCAAATCCGTGTCAACGTCTCTGTCATGAGATTTTTGACATTTTGACGTGTTCTTTTAATGATTGAAATCCAGCTGGCTGTTGTGATGAATGAGCTGTCTGCTGATTGGTTGGTTTATCGTGAAGCAGCACTTCCATGGAGTCACTGGCAGAAGTTATCTGGAGTTTATCGGAGCATATTTATGATTGTATGATTGACTGTATGAGAATGACCCAGCTCTAATAAACTCAGTTCAAAGCTGGTGAATGAAGATGACAATGACAGCTACTTTATTCCTAAAAGCAGTCGTTACTTCTCCTAGGCCGATGCCCAGGAGGATTAGCAGTGACCTGTCAGCTGTTCAGGGAGCCCGAGACAGGCGACGGAGGGATACAGAGAAGAGATGTAGCACTGTAAGGTCAGTCAGGGAAGCTGCAGAAACAAACAGGCCTCAAATTCATTGAGTCTACTGCAGGGACGAAAGTGCTTTCACTTTCACAGGTGAGCTGGAATCCCCGACAGAAACGGCAGCAGCGTTTTACCTCCACCATAATTGAATTGGATTGAATTAAGACAAAAGCTCTCTTTTTGAGAGGCTCAATTACTTTTACAGATTTTAATTTTGCTCTTTTAATGGGCATATTCTCTGACATATAATATGAAGCTTAGCTCCAGGTTATAGATAGAATGTTGGTGCTTGCGTAACGTTATTAAAGGTTAGCTACATGCTGACTGACTGTATTTGTTTAGAGTTTATAATATGGTGACTTACAGATTGAGGTCTTGATGCTGATGTGGAACCTTTAAACTTTCCAAGGTTGTTGAAACAGTCCGGATTGAAGAAAAATGCATTTTCTGTCCTTAAGGCAAGCTGATTTACCTTCTTCGGATCCATATAAGTTAACTGATCCCCAGAAAGAGGTCTGAACCTCCAGAGTCCAGCAGAGCTGGTTTATATTCATGTTGGAGGAGGATCCTAACTAGTCCATGTGAAGTGTTATGTAACACATTGCAGGTTTTCAGATAGGATTGTGTTTCAGCTGAATATTTAAGTTGTGAAATTTACAAATGAAGGAGGTGACAAAAGGATACGAGACTCACTGCATGTCTATTTGAAATGCCAAACTCTCCGAATTTAACTATGCAGAGGTAAAACCGCTTTTAAACTTTATGGGACCTTTAATGTTTTTTTTTTTTTTCAGTTCAAAACACAATTGTAGCATCTTTCAATATGTATTTTCAGATGATGCAGCAAAAAAAAAAAAAAAAAAAAGAAGAAGAGATACACGATAAGGGTGGCATTATTCAAATTACTTTCAAGTAGTAAAAGAACAAACAAAAACAATATTTATTTTCAGACACTCTTAATTACCTCATTGTGAGTTGGATTGTTGTTTCCATGGTAACGGCAACAATCCCTGGACGTATCCCACACTAGTGCAGATAAGGTCAATGAAATAATACAAAGTACAGTGGGGAGAAAAAGTATTTAGTTAATCATCAATTGTGCAAGTTCTTCCTCTTAAAAAGATGAGAGAGGCCTGTAATTTTCACCATAGGTGCACTTCAACTATGAGAGACAAAATGAGGAAAACAAATCCAGAAAATCACATCGGCTGATTTTTAAAGAATTTATTTGTAAATGACAGTGGGTAATAAGTATTTGTTCAATGACAAAAGTTTATGTCAGTACTTTGTTATATATCCTTTGTTGGCAATGACAGATGTCAAACATTTTCTGTAAGTCTTAACAAGGCTTTCACACACTTGCTGGTATTTTGGCCCAGCCTTCCATGCAGATCTCCTCTAGAGCCAACATGTTCTCACTCCCAAGGCGTCAATATATAACGACTTCGGAGTGAGAACGCGTTGCTAGAGCAGTGATGCTTTGGGGTTGTTGTTGGGCAACACAGATCTTCAACTCCCTCAAAAAAATTTTCAATGGGGTTGAGATCTGGAGACTGGCAAGGCCACTCCAGGACCTTCAAATGCTCCTTGCGAAACCACTCCTTTTTTGCCTGGGCAGTATGTTTAGGGTCATTATCATGTTGAAAGACCCAGCCACGTTTCATCTTCAATGCCCGTGGAGCCCCACATCGAGGGAGGTTATCAGTGGTCTTGTACTTCTTCCATTTTCTAATGATGCTGCCACAGTTGATTTCTTCACACCAAGCTGTTTACCTGTTGCAGATTCAATCTTTCCAGCCTGGCGCAGGTCTACAATTTTGTTTCTGGTGCCCTTTGACAGCTCTTTCATCTTGGTCATAGTGGAGTTTGGAGTGGGACTGTTTGAGGTTGTGAACAGGTGTCTTCTATACTGATAACCATTTCAAACAGGTGCCATTAATACAGGTAACAAGTGGAGGACAGAGGAACCTCTTACAGAAGAACCTCCAGGTCTGTGAGATCCAGATATTATTGCTTGTATGTAGTTGACCAAATACTTATTTCCCACTATCATTTGCAAATAAATTATTTAAAAATCATCCAGTGTGATTTTCTGGATTTTCTTTTTCTCATTTTGTCTCTCATAGTTGAAGTGCACCTATAGTGAAAATTACAGATCGCTCTCATCTTTTTAAGAGGGAGAACTTGCACAATTGATGGTTGACTAAATACTTTTTCTCCCCACTGTGAAACGATTATGCATAGGTGACACTTAAATAAATATGTTTTATTGATTTTCCAGTGTTTACAGAGATAAGTAACTCACTCGCCACCATAAAAAGCAGATCATGCATGGATGCAACAAAGAAAGAGGTGAGCATCTGCAGAAGATGATTGTGGTAAAGGCAACATGGTAAGCAGTCTCGGGCTGGAACAGTTTTAGCCTGAATCATACAAGTGATGTTATATTAACTTTTGACTGAATATTACATCATTTGTCTTTTTTTCCAAGACTTCCATAAGAAGTCTCTGAGGACAGAATTCTGTTACTGTTTTCACATTTCCATTTAGTTGAGAGTTAAATTAAAGGCCATAAATGATTTCCCCCAAAAATACCGCCTTTAAAATTACGTGTATTAAATAAGAAAGAACTAATTTGGTAAAATGAGTATCTCTGGTTGACTCATTGTGTCCTGACAGTACATGTATTGTACTGTATTGTATTGCACAATACAGTACATTTTCATGACAGTGTTTCTACTGCTTCATCATCTGTTTTTATAGATGTAATTCTAAGAACCTACAAATGAACCTATAACAATAAATTAACATGATAAATTTAAAATAAATTCTGCTGGTAAATGAAATATGTGAAGCCAATTCCTTACTTTTCTATATCAATGTCATATAGTAAACAGGTTTGAAGGGTGTTCAAAGTAAAAGTTACTTGATTCAACATGTTCAGGGAGAAATGATTCGGACTCCTGCCTTGAGGCCCTATTCCCTTTTATTTATTTATTTATCCGTTTAGTAAAGTCTACAATGTCTCAAAGCCCAATTAAGCCGAAACTTCTCTGCGGTATCATCATCTTTATGCATTAGCTTACTCTGGTGTTAAGATGATCTACTTGCTTGAGTGCTGCAGGGAAAACAGCCCTCACTCATTTCATTACTGCTCAGACGGATACATCGTCATGTGGAGATAGGAATTTCTCTCCTCTCCACGTTAATAAAAGAAACTCTTCTTGTAAAGTATGAGTCTTGGTAGTGATTCATGATGACAAATACATTCAAATGTCAAGACTAAGAGGTCTGCCAAGACATAACATTGAAATGCTGATGGGGTTTTCTGAACATGTAGCTGTGGTTTGTGTTTCACAGAAAAAAAGACATTTTTTTATGCTTTTTGACTGTGGCATAATCATAATGATAGGAGACAAGATGTTTCTCCCTATTTACATTCTTTGTGGAGACATGAAAGTCTCCTGATCTTCTGATCTGTAATCCTATTCGCTTAAACTACACATATAAGTGACATGAAAAAGCTAAGTTTCCAGACTTAAACAAAGAGGCACACAGTCAGAGTAGAGATAACATGTGAGAAGATGAAGAAAATAAACTGATAAACTGTTAACTACTGTTAGGCATGCAAAAAAAGGAAAGACATTTCATGTGAATGACAGTTTGTTTCTGAGGTAAACAGAAATAAGATCTTCTACAAGACCTGATTTAGCTTATATACTTTATGTCATGTAATCAATGTGTTTTCAATCTCTAATAAGCACTTCAGTTATTCAGACATGAATTCTAATAATTTAATTATTTGATTCATTCAGTCTGACTTTCCTCAGGCTGCAGTAATTTACCAGCTGGCCACGAGTAGCTGCTGCTAATTATCAGTTTTCACATCCATCATGAAGCACTGAAGGTACCTCCCTCACAATGATCTGCTGTAAATGTTTATTGAGCTTAAGTGTTTGAGATAATTTTGTTTTCTCTAAACATACAATCTCACTGGGTTCTATTTATCTCAGTTTGAACAAATTTTCTTATCTAGACACCCCAGCAATCAGCGTCAGTAGTCAAAAGGAAAAACAGAATGTTGGATAGATCCAACTATATATATCTTTTCCCCTAATTCAGTTATCAGAGGGAAAGAGTGTGGGGAAGTGGATTTACCATGTGTTAAAACAAGAAATCTTCCCTTGTACCTTGAATTTACCTACCTATCTATAAGCCTTTCCAGTTTTCCATGGAATTATATACTGTGTATGACATGCTTGTCCTGTTCCAAGGTTAGAAAAAAAAAACAGAGCTGAGGTGAATCTTTTTAATTATGAACTTGATTGTTTTTGTTGGCTTAAATGCATTATTTATCCTGGCTTTTACTGATAAAGCGCAACGTGAATGATGACAGGGACAAAACATAATGTTTTCAAGCTTGTCCAGTATTATATTTCACTTTCTATTTAATCTGAAGAAACATAGTGTTCAGGTTTTGACAGTGTCTTCCTGTTTGGGTGCACACTGGCATCTTCACACTTGCTTAGATAACACGCTGACAATCTTAAGGGCCTATTTAGTTTAAGCGCAAGTCAATGTCAACAAATTTCCTGATTATTTTTGCAAAGTGTCAACATATCATTGTAGAGGAAACCACGGGAAACTGTGTCATACTGTGAAATGCTGTGGTCGTTTAGCGTTCGCGGTTTTGCTTCAGAAGCTTCCTTTCACACAAGCGTTCACATTTACAGCAGAAACATACAGAAAAAAGAGCAGTAATCCCTGGGGAGGAGTAACTTGTCATGGCACAAACTGTGTCAAAGAAAATTAAATGTTTGATTTCTGAATACCTCTGCTTTCTGTAATCTTCATTTCTGCATTTCTTTAAGGCACATTGATGAGAAAACTTTGAAACAAGCTGGATTAAGACTGGGAACTTAATTGTACACATCATTCCATCTCATGGGTCATGTTTTGAAATCTATGTGATTGTGGCTGTTGTCAGTACAACCATGTTCATATTTTGGCTCAGCCTGTAAACATCTTTATCTTTGTGCTGTTGGAATGCTTGACCTCTCTGCTTATTTTTGAACATTGCAAAATTTGCACAAAAACAGTACTCTCTTATTAGACTTTTATTTTCATTACAATCAATTTCCTTTTAATGAAGTAAAATCTAAAATCAGCTCTAATCATAACTGGAGTGGGACCAATTTCCAGCCTTAGAATTGGATTAATTCAAATTTATTTTCTTTTTTCCTTCTTTTTATGCGACTAATATTTGTTTTCTTGTGCAAATATGAGGGTGAGTGTCCTTCACCAGCACCGTTGACAGTTTGAGCTACAGTGAAGCACGAAAAGACAAAGACAAAAGAGTGATGGTTGTGGTGTGTGTTGTATGATGATGTATTTGGTGTTTGTGTAGATTGTGTTGTGATTTTGAATATATTTCCCTAATTCACACCAGAGCTGAAGCATCCCAGCAGACAGGCAGATATATGATGCCGACCCACCCAGCAACAACTGGTGACCACAGCCAGGACTAAAGGCTGAATCACACATTGGTGCTGATGTGTTGGGCCATATTGTCAGGTACCAGACATCCACCAGTGCACTGGATTTTTCCCTCCAGCCCATCAGGAACCATGCAGTCTGACGCATGCTCGTCCCCCAGCCCGAGAGGGCACAGAACAGAAGAGGGGCACCGGACCTACAAGGGGGGCCCAGAGCTGTCCAACACAGAGAGGAAAGTGGGGAGATAGGAGGGTGATTGTATGATTTGGGGTACATTTCAGCTCAAGAAAAAAACAAAACAAAACAAACAAAAAAAACATACTGTGAAACAACCAGCGTGGCAAGTTAGTATAATCCTTCAGTATAACAGTTGTTTCAAAGCATAATCATTATTTATTTTATTTTTATTTATTTATAATGAAAAGATGTTTTTACTTCTGAGTTTGTTGACTAAGTTACTGACAAACCTGTTGGTATTACAGTCATTTAGTTGAATCTTGGGCAGCATGGTGGCTTAGTGGTCAGCACTGTTGCCTCACAGCAAGAAGGTTCCTGGTTTGAGCCTCCACAGGGGCCTTTCTGT
>JBAMYA010047023.1:0-10662 GCA_037176975.1 Arrhamphus sclerolepis | reverse complement strand
CATACCACATGAAAAGTCATAATTGTAGTCATTGGTCATATTGGCAGAAATGCAAGTTGTAAAGTTGGGAAAAAAAAAAAAAGCAAATGTAATGCTCCTCATAGCAGAATTATTCCAGGATGTTGTCATCATAAATTAAGCTTGAAATTAAATGTGATGTGATTTGCAGTACTTTGACTGCTGAGAAGGACTGTGAATAAGCAATATATATCTGCAACTTAGACAAAGAGAAAGATCACCTTAATCCTACTGGATCACCAACCTTCAGGATGCTTCAAGTCCCTGAATTGTTAAACCCCAAAAAGTCATGACCTTGTAGAATGTAATAAAGTAAATCAGAATACAGAGATTTTCAAATCTCCTAAAAAACATATTTTTATTCACAATAAATAAGACAAAATGTACTAAATGTTGAAAGTGAGGAAATGTACCATCTTAAGGAAAGAAATAACGCTACGTTGAATTTAATGGCAGTGATGTGCCTCATAAAAGCTGGATCTGAGAAATGTGTAGCACATCCTCTTTTTTTTAAGACTCCGTACAAATCTAGGAACTGAGGAGGCCAGTTGTGAGAGGAATGTTGTACAATATACCATTCAAGCTGCTCAGCAATCCTGGGTTTTATTTGTCGTGTTTTATTTTGTTTCATTATGTGCTAAATGTTTTCACTTGGTCAACATTGTGGACTGCAGGAAGTCCATTTCAGCAACTGTACTACAACTTTCTTTTTCGCTGCTCCCTATTTGGGGACGCCACAACGGTATGATCAGCATTACTGGTTTGGCACAAGTTTTTTTTGTTTTGTTTTTTTCCTGACGCAATCAGGATTGAAACCCAGGACCTCCCAAATGGTAGGCGTAAGCACTACCACTAAACCACCAAGGAGGCCAGTTCAACAACCGGACTATTTTACTACAAAGCCATACTTCTGTAATGGATGGAGTATGATTCTTACCATGGTCTTGCTGAAAGACGCAAGGCCTTCCCTGAAAACGGTGTTTGGATGGGAACACATGTTTCTCTAGAACCTGTATAATCCTTTCAGCACTGATGCTTTCTTTCCAGATGTGCAGGCTAGCAATTCCATAGGTACTAATGCACCTCAACAACTTTTATACCGAGTCCTGACAACAAGTCAGGCGGTCCCTCTCCTCTTCAGTCCGGAGGATGATAATTCACCTGGTTCCTACAGCTGTTTTTCTCTTTAGTACCATCTATTAAGCTATAACAAATTTTCTCATTAGTGTTACAATAATCAAATTCAAAATGAGCAAACATTTTTTCATGTAATGATGATTGCATATTAAAGCAAGACTATGCTAAACCACATACTGCATCCATCCAACAGCATGGCTTTAACAGTCAAGGAGTCCAGGTGCTGAACTGTTCTGCCTGCAGTTCAGATCTTTTAACAATAGAAAACATTTGGAACATCATAGGATGTAAAATCTGTCAATCAAGGTCCAGGAGTGTTGAGCTGCTAGAATCCTGCATCAGACAAGAGTGGGACAGCATTCCTGTTCTTAATGGCTGTCAGCCTTAAAAATAAACATTACAGAGTCTATGTTTCTAACCAATGTCCCGTAACTGCCGAAGTATTCTTCGTCCTGCCATGGGTCGTCCACGGAGATGTCCTCTCCTTCTTCAGCATCCTCCTGGCTCAGGTAGCTGGCAGGAGCGTAACCCAGGACCCCCTGCAGCTCTGCCCACCACCAGTCTGCTGAAGGCCTGGCGTGCACCAGCAGCTTGTCTCCTGTGCTGAAACTAAGCTGCGGGACGGAAGCGGTGAAGTTGGCGTTAACATTCCGAGCTGCGGGTCAGTGTTTACAGCTGTGAACCTAACCTGGTCTAACCTGGTCAGAGCCAAGTCCAGTGAAGTCAGACAGGGCAACATACTCCTCAGGAGATGCCTCCTCCTCATCCTCTTTCTCTGTGTGCATGTTAGACGAAAGTTGTGTTGACGCACAGATAATTTGGTTCTCTTTGAAAACGTAACCTTTTAATCAAATAAAGACGAGTCTTTATGTGTGGAAACGACTTCAGTTAGCACCGATCATGGTGAGCCGTACAACTCAAAATACTACTGAGGACTTCCTCTGCTGACGTCAGAGTGCGCGCCTTCACGGTTATCGGAATTGTCGAAACTCTGTGCTCGCCCCCGTCTGGGAGACACTTTTTACCTCAAGGTCTTCTGATAGTATTTTTTTTCTTACTTTGGCAGAGTGACTCTGCATATCTCATTTTTGTCTGACATATTCAGCAAGTGTATTTTGAATTGCTGAAGACTTTTGCATTCATAGGATTTTTTTTTTTACTTATAATTTTCTGCTTTCTTGGGAACAGTTTTTGCTTTGTGCTGTAAATTATACAAACATGCAAATATAGTTCAGTTGTTCATATACATACACACACACATATGTATATATATATAGTTCTATAATCATATACACATACATATGTATATGAGCATAATATACATACAAATATACATACACATGCAATATAAATGTATATTAAGAAAAATTTATTAATGTAAAAAAAAAACCTCAATAAACTGAAGACATCTCTGCAGAAACACAAAATAAGCATGCACCTGCAATAGTTCAATCTCCAGCTAATTCTCAATCACATTTGCTACATCATCTTCAGGGTGAATGTGTTTCAACATTACACACATCTTTCTGCAGACATGCAAGATGTCTCAGCTGTCTTTTGTCTTTGATTTGAGAAAAGGCTTGTGGAGCACGTCATGGAGTCGTCTCGCCTGTGAGCACAAAATGCCAACATGTTAGGTCAGTATCCACGATCAGGCTTTTGTGAAAGGCTGCACAGACATTGCTCCTCACCTTCTGTGGTCCAAGGCCTGGGCAGAGAACTAGATCTTCCTTAGAGGCTCTGATGATTCCCTCTACAGACTGAAGAATGACAAAATGTAGCTTCTCTGTATACTGAATATGTTATTACCTCTAAGTGGAGTGAAAGATTATACCACAGACCAGCCAATGCCATCAATTTAACCAAATACGACGCTATAAGCAAAATAAGATTTCTTTTAAGAAAAAAAAAGCCTGTGACTTCATAAACAATTAATTACTAGCTACAATAACTTGATTTTCTCCATCTTTTTTTTTCTTAAAGGAGGAAAAAGGGAGAAAACTCTGAATGACTTGACATGAAATAACTTTGTTTTTAAGGAATACTCACAGAAAATGTGGAAAGCAAGGTAATGGCATCAGTTTTGTTGACAGATTTCACAGTGGTCAGGCAATCTGTGACCTTTAAGCAAATGCAGAAATCCAGGCAGGATTGATGGACTTCAGTCACTTCAGTCAATACTTTTATCAGCATATTTTCAAAAACATTTCAATGTGACTACATGATATCAAATCTAACTGTATGATAACTGTTGAGATTTGTTGTGGAATCCAACAATAAATATTAAAAATGAAATGAGAAAATAATCATTTATAAAGTGAAAGGTGAAACCATACAAACCTTTGACAGATAGTCTTTTTCAACTTGCTCTTTTAGCAGGTCAGCTGGCTTCTTTTCATATGATTTATATGTTTCCAGGTAACGTCCTGCTTCTTCTGGGCTGTCAAGTCAACATAAGGAATGTACAAGAAAAACAAAAAGGATAAGACAATGGGAAGGTTGGAATCAAAGACTAATATCCAAATTCTGACATTAGATGGGCAAAAAAGGGAAAAAAAAAAAAAAGTTAAATCCAACAAACTTTAAGGTTGGTATAATTGAACTATTAAAACTGTGCCATTAGTTGACATATTTCAACATGTTTATGGTGTCAAACTATTTCCCAGAACATTGTTGTTTCACCTCCAAGCCAAGATAAGAGTGCAGTCAGCCATTATACAGATGCGAGCCAGTTCCTTCAGTGCATGATGAGGATCTTTCTGTAATCAATATGACAGATTCTTTATGATGCAAACATTTCATTTATGGTTGTAGATTATTTTGCAAATAGAAAAGTCCTGATGTTTCAAACAAGATATTTGTATAATACAGTATACTGATTTTTCTTTTTTTGCTCAAACGTATCATCAGCCATTCACTTCAGAAACACAAAGTATATTGAAGAATCAGAATTGACTTCATTGTCATTGTACAACAGAATTGAAATGCAATCCTTGAGGTGCATGAGCATAATAAAAAAGGTAGCAGGTTATGAAAATATATATATATAAAAAATGTAACATACCACACATCAAGTGTTCAAACATTCACATTCTGAAGGCATTGTGTAATTTCCATGTCCCATGTTGCAGTGTCCCAAGTTTTTTTTTCTTTTCTTTAGAATTAAGTGCAATTATGGCTCTGTCATAAAAACAGTTTTAAATCTGTTTGTCTTTGTTTTCATTGTTCTGAAGCATCTGCCCTAGCTACAGTTCAAAGAGTGAGTGTCCCGGATGAGATGGGTCCCTGAGATTATGTGCTTTTCTGAGACAACGGAAACTGTACCTTTTGGCTCTGAAAATGAGACTGAGTCAGTTTCTCCTTGTTCTTTTGATAAATGGTAACAAACACAGTATCACTCTGAAGGAAACCAAATCACATAAGTAATGTCACAAAACATCTTCACTTACCACATCTACTTGAACCAAAAGCACACGCAGGGTGAATGTGTTACCAAGCTGCTTTAAGCGGTCATGAATATAGTTTGGGTTTAGGTTGTGATACCTCAGACTTCAAACCACCGCCAAAATCAAAGGAGAGCACAACACAGGAGAGAATAGGGGTGAAAATGTATAGCCTCAAGAGCATAAATGTATTCTCATTAAAAATGACACACCTGAAGCATTAAATCTCACCTGAGGAAGAGTGCACAGTTTGTCTGACCCAGGACATAATCTGGCACAACATCTCCGAACTCCCATGGCACACTTCTGACAAACTTCAGAATTGGATTTCCCCTCTGAACAAGCAGAAACAAACATGTGATTGTGTGGCTACCTTTGTAACACCCTGATAACCCAAGCTGATGGTCCCCCGTGTGTTGTAAGCTTATCATTATTCAGTCGTGTTTATTCATACCTGTCGAGGACTAACAATAATAGAGCTGCCAGATCCTGCTGGTTTAGGACCCAGCCCGATGCTGGGGTCTGGCTTTGGTGTCTCCTCAGTTGCATTAACCTCTTCTGGTTGGACTTCAACACAGTCCTGGGCCACTTCAATGCCCGGTTTGGTGGTGGACCGGGACTCTGGCTGATCCTGCCTCAGACCGGAGACTCCTGCCCCCTCAGACCTGACCAGTTTAAAGACAGCATCCGTGTGTGGAGTAGGAGCTTTAGTTTTATTCTGGACGATGTATTCTGCATAGGACAGAGGCTTTTCCACAGACTTGGAAACAGGATTTGAGGTTGAGGAGGCAGCCGACGATGAACTGCCCTGCTGTCCTTCACACGCAGGTTGAAAGTGCGCCTTTGGCTGAAATACAGACGATATCTGTGTGAGCGATACACGAATTACGCAAAATAATTAATACAAATTCAGTTATCGAAATGCGACCGAATCGCCGGGTTTCTGAGTCAGTGAGCTGTTTGTTTTTTAAACCGCGATTTTAAAAATTAACTGACAACAAAATGGGCTGAAAATATATACAGCTAATCACGTAATAACAGTTTAAAAAAACAAAACCGACCGGTACTCTTTCTTTGGTGAAAGCAGAATCGTCTAAGTTGATGTGAAACCGTTTCTTCATGTCTTCAAACCTTTGAAAACATTAAATATAAATACATCCCTAATTATTTTAAAGTTTTAGGTTTTGCACAACGTTATTTTTCTTCTATTGGATTTCATAGCTGCTGGCTAAAAGGACGAACAGATGCATCACTGCCATCTACTGGCCTGGAATGTGAACAGACAAATGGGGGAGGGGGCGTAATCCTTAATACAAAAAACGTAGTCATAAAGTTGTAAGCGTATGCGGAAAAGTCATAATTTACGACACAAATATCTTACTCACTTAGAAACAGAATAGCAACAGTCAATGCAAGGTTTCTGCACATTTTTTTTGTTTTACAATTTTATTCTGGGTCATTACAATAATTTAAGGAACTACACATATTTGCTTAAAAAAATTCTTCACATCCACCAGCACATATTATGTCTCATTACAACTTGTTCAGTGTAAACAGATACTAATCAAGTAACTCACTTTTTTCCTTGTATAACTGGCTCTTTTGCCTGTAGTTAAAAATCTTCTGTCAAAAAATCATGGTTTGATTCTTCTAACTTTTTACAAATAAAATTACAATTTGATTCTCATGTTTTCACACACACTAACTTTATCTAGCTTTATGGTCATAATATTACAACTATATTTTCAAATATTCTACTCCCTTCCCTTGAACTGAATTGAATTCTTAAATCATTGGATATTAATACTATCACATTATAAAATCCTGGGCTTAAGGCTACTAATTAAGATTAAAATTAATGGCAAAAAATGAAATTAGTGCCCAATGTTGCAATTCTAATCAAGGAAAAAAAACAATACAACTGAAGAGCAAATAAACAGGTAAACAGTGGGTATATTAAAAAAAAAAAAAAAAATTGAAAAAAGTAATTGAGACCTCAACCTGATAGCCTGATAGATCAGACCCACATGTGGAAAGTAAATTTAAATTTGCTAGTGGTGCGTTTAGATTTCAATGCTATTAGCCAGAAGCTCTTGTCAATAACTGATACATAAAATTGGTTGAGTTTTTCTGCCAGACATTTCCTGCAAACCCTCACTATGTTTGGGTCTGTTCGGACTCACCGGCAACCTCCAGTGCCATCTCAATCAATCAATCAATCAAATTTTATTTATAAAACGCTTTTCATACAAAAGTAACACAAAGTGCTTTACATAATAAAAATAATAATTAAAACAACAACAGCAAAAAAGAACAACTTAAAAGCCATCACACACCCACGGATATAATAGAAATAGAATCTAATCTAACTCACCACCAGGTAGTGATCAGTTTTACAGTTCAGCGCCTCTCTTCACTTAAGTGTCGAGAATATAAGGCTGCAGATCTGATGATACAACAATAAAGTCATCAACTTTTTTGCCCTATGGCATAGAGTGGCCTGATGCCACATGTATTTGTGGACACTCTTATGTTTGAACATCATACTTGTTATGGACCACCTGAGACTAGCACAGTGGTCCAACAACAGAACACCATTCAGGTTTCAAGTCAGAGAGTCCATTCCTCCCAGTCATGGCCCTCCAGATACCACTGTTATTGCCCAAATTGAGTGTTGAAGTCTCCCAGCAGAATCAAGGAGTCCCCATAAGGATCACTTTTCAACATCCTTGCTTTGAACTCCACATATGTAGCCGGTACCCCTCAACCTCATGCATAATCCCAGGCTCCTTTCCTTCCAAAGACGCAATGTAATTCCCTAGAGCATGTTTTTGAAGCTGAGGGTCAGCACACTAAGGTCCACACTTTTGGCTTCTACCCAGAGGACATAGTACCCAACCTGTATGGACTCTCCTGCAGGTGGAAGGTGAACCTATGTAGCTTGTTCATGGCACTTCCACAACAGGACCCCATGGATGAAGGCCTGGCCACCAGGCGCCCCCAGACTTGGCTCCATGGTAGTGACCCTAGACCTGGTGAAGAACATCAAGCTCTTGTTCTTTCTTTATCCATATGAATCACTGGAATTGCACAGTCTGGCCCAACACCCTGGACCAATTTGCCTGGGGAGGCCCTACAAGGGGCAAATGCCCCAAACAACTGGAATCACGCAGACACACAAACTTCTACACCATGGAGTGGAGGATTTGGGGTGATTTGGTGACAATTTGGGGAGGAGTGCTATAACAGAAATTAGCAAATGTCACATAAAACTACAATAGATGATTTTTTTTTAATGGAAAAATTGTAAACACCTACTAAAATAAATCCAAGTCCTAGAATAATAGCGCCGATTAATTAATCCCGCTTCACAAATCCATTGCACTTAATGACCAAGCTGTTTAAACCCTTTGATGCACCCAAGCACATTTTTGTGTTTTTGACTTTAATTTATAGAATATTTTATCCTTTTTACAGCCATATTATTGATGTATTCTTAATCTCTTCAATGTATTTTTCATTTTTAGACTATTGTAAACAACATGGCTTAAAATACCGTGTTAGAGACCCTGCGGACAAAAATGTTCACATTGAAATCCATTCAAATCACTATTTTTGATCCGTTTGATCAATTTTTCAACAAATCAAAACAAAACAAAACAAACAAAAAAATAACTTTTTACATTTTTATAGCTTGTTTTTGTTCAGCGTACATTTATATATCAAAGGGGTCTTCAAAGTGAGTATTTTATGAAATTTGACTGCAAAAAATAAAAAAAAATGCATATTAATAAATGCTGATGTTAATCTTTCACATATATTAGGCTACAATAATCAAACCATAAATTCAGTTCATGAAGTATACTGAAAATAAATCAATTATTGTGTTTTTAGACCATAAAACTGAGTTGCATCATGACAAAACTTGACAATTTAAGGGTTAACATTTTTCAAACATTCATCTGTATTTGATATTCAAGATTAGGCCTGATGCTGGTTTAACAAAAAAAAAAAAAAAGAGAAAAGTTTGAAATTGTTTTCAACTTTTCTTTTTACTAAAATCACAAAAAGAATGGGTTTTGACAAAGATTATGACATTTTTGTTGTAAAATGATTTGTATACGTTTGCTAATTCGTGACTTTTTGACATGAACCAGCTACTCTCCACCTCAGTTATTCCATTTGTTGACGTCAGTACTGTCTCAAACAGGAATTCACATTGAAATTTCCTCAGAGTTTGTCTAAATATATTTTAAATGTTATATGATTGTCTTTGGACACTGTTGCAAGCCAGATCAAATGAAGTCGAGGTCCGGTTTTGGCCCATGGGCCATGAGTTTGACACCTCTGTTAAAGTTTTAAAGTTCCAAGTACGGAATAAAACTGGCCAGGCCCATTAGTCTGTGTGGAACCACTTAACGCTCAACATTTTCTTTTCTCTCAGGGAAATCTTGAGTTTAACATTTTGAGCGTGACCTAAGTTTAAGTTTGCTAACAAGAGAGTACGGTGTTGCCTAGGAAACACTGACGCCGGTATTCAAACCTCGCAGCATGGCATGTTGGGATACCCTTCTCCATCATGGCGGGTCAGAGAGAAGGCTAACATTAACGGTTAGCAGCGCACTCAATTATCGCTTGGTTTCAATTTAGCGCTAAGGCCGTCCGGGTGGGTTTTCTTCAAGAACTGGATCCATCTTACAACAAGTGGGTAATTATGTCTTCTAAAAGTCGGGGGTTTTAATCGGTTGACGTGTTTGTTTTGTTGACACAGGTAGTTGCTCGGCGTTTTAACGGCTACAGGAGCTGGTAGCGGAGCGCCATGGAGGCCGCAGCGTTGCAGGCAGCACACGGGGCTCCGAGGGCCAGTGCTGTTGTATAAATAGCCACTTATAAATAGACGAGTTAATACGTGAGAGTTTTTTGTATTTATTTACATCTGTCAAAATGATGACTACAACTGCCGTGACCAGACAAAACTTAACCCTCGCCGCTGTTGAATGAGCATTAGCCCCGCTGACACAGGCCTCGCGGTACTCGTCGTTACCTAAGATGTTTACAGTATGAGGTTTTGTAGAATTTCCCTCTGATTTTAGCTCAGTTATCAGCGCTGTGTTTTGGCCAGGGGCCACAATTCTTTCATCGGGCGCAAGTTGACTCTGTCGTGTGTTGTATCTGAACCGGACCGGAAGGAGCTAATCTGGCTAACTTCACGCATTTTTCATTGTAAAATCGCGTGTTAGTGTTCGTGACTCGGCGAGGTTAACATCCATCCATGTGTTGGTTATACCGAAGATCAGTAAGCAGGCTTTGTTATCACGAATGCAAGAAATGTGTTTGCGTTAAAAAGATTTTTCGTTGAATTGGTTTTTATGTTTTGTTTTTTTGTTTGCTCTGTCCCAATATTAAAATCGAATAACATTTAGTAGCGAAAGACCCGTTTTGATCTGTCTACCTACCGTTGTCCCAGATAGGAGTGTAATGATGCATCGATCCGCATCTATATATCGATTTAATGATAAATGATTCAATAGCATCCATACAAAATGTAAATATCGATATGTTTAAATATAAGTAATTCATCAGTACTCAACTGGAGTTTTGTGGGAACATTGAACTTCCGAGTGGAATCCAGAAATAAAAATGTTCTTTCTGTGATATGAATAGTATTTTTTTTTTCCTTCAATTTATGGCATAGTCTCCTATCTATCTTTCAAAATCATCGTGGCCGACTTTATGATATTGACATACCGTATTTAATCTGTCACATTCTTTTGTGATTAAACTGGTAATTTACACCCCTAGCCTACTATTGTGAAAATACTGGTATGTTAGCGCCTTTAGAAATTTGCTGTTAAAAAAAGGAATACTGCTCTTTTCTTTTTCTTTTTTTAAAATTATGTTATAGCTTTGAGTGCACTTTAAAGTTGAAGAAAAGTGGCATTGTTCATGTTTCTCTGTTTTTCACATGTGTATTATTGATCAAGTAAAATTCAGGTCATTTATCAGCCTGCTTATCTGTGAAGAGAACAGTAAAGTGTACCGGTATACATAGCAGATTGACTTC
>JBAMYA010047022.1:0-10662 GCA_037176975.1 Arrhamphus sclerolepis | reverse complement strand
CACACACACACACACACACCCACTCTCCACCAGCAGAACCACCACTGGCTCTGGAAAGGCTTGTTTTGGGTCAGGAGTGGGCTGCCCAGCAGCTTCAGGCCGAGCTGGGTCAAAGGGGCACCATGGGAGGACGGCCAATTCTGGCGGGTGCAGTCCCTCTCCAAGACAACTGTTGATGAGCCAGAAAGGCCTGACTGGGCCAATGTCAGGCGCACTGAATAGTCCCCATTGATAAAGTACTTCCTGGAGGCAGCGGCACACAGAGAAATAAACGGAGGAGAAGAAGATGACAAATGAAGAGGAAGAGAGGAGGGAAGTTCAGATGAGATGGAAGAAAGGCGAAGGGGAGGGATGTCAAAATAGACAAAAGAGGGAAGATGGAAAAGAGAAATGGAGACAAGCTCAAAAGCAAAGGGAGCAGAGGGGGAGAAAAAGAAGGAAGGGGGAGCAGAGGAAATAAGTTGCAAAACAAGGACATTATGAGGAGCACAAGAAAGTTAATGTCCTGGTGAACTTTTTTTTAGATTCAGCAGGGCTTTAGCCTCAGTGCACATACACATATTTACTAGGTCATGTCAAATGATGATATAATGTCCACCGTAGCTGAATACCCCACAATATAATCTCAGCCGTAGCCTGATCTGCACCCCAGAAATGCAACTACACATTGTGTTGATGCAAACCTTCTACACACGCTTTCTACGTATTTCCAGCTACGACTTATTTTTGTCGTTTTCAGACTGAACAGAAAGATTGCTGTCATGCAATGTTGTTGAACATTTAGCAGCTCCAACTCACATATGATATGCTTTCTTTGCTCTGTTGCCAGGTCTGTTTTAAAAAGATGCTAACAAAAGGAGGCTCACCACTGCAAGGCACAGCTCTTCAGAAAATAAAAAAAACACACTCCATTAGATGTTTGGTGTTTAATTACAGAGCCACACAAATAACTATGGACGAACCACCCGCTGACATGATCCATAGATTTGTACAGATTCCTACCTGTGAAGCCCATTTTTCCTCGAACCACAATGCACCATGTTGCAAAGAAGTGGGACAAAGCTGTCAAAGTCAATAGCAGAGCCAATGGCTAGTTTTTATTCAGACAAGTAAATTAATCTGATTGGTCAACTTTATTGCTTAATATAAATTTATCTTATGCTGTAAAACAAAAATTCAATGCCCGTACAGCTGTCATGGATGTAAAACCTTACTATAGAGATCAAAACCAATTTTTGTACCTGGTTTTTGTATTATTATAATTCTATTCTAAAACTGGTACTTTTAACGTGGGAATTAAGGTGGATTGCTCTATTCTGGGGCCTGCGCCTAGTGGTCAGCTGAGGAACTGCAACTAAATGGATTTCCTGGTTGTGAGCTGGAAGCGTGATGGTTGCTGCTTGGTCCTAGCATGGTGGTTTTTGGGTCCTCCTATGACGGGCAGCACAGTAGTGTGATGGTCAGCACTGATGCTTCACAGCAAGAAGGTTGAGTTGGATCTCAGTTCAGCTGGATCTATGTGGAGTTTGATGTTCTCCGTGTGTCTGTGTGGGTTTTCCCTGGGTACTCAGTGTCCTCCTACCCCAAAGACATATTTTTTGGGCTAACTGGTAGCATATAATTTTGCCTAGGTGTCATTTACGTATGCTATATTGTCATTTCACAGAAATAACAGTAAATTAGTAGTGAGTAATTATTGGAATAATTTGGTCCATTAAATAAATCAAGTTAACGTGTGTGTGTGGCAGTGAGAGAAAGCTTCTTTCATTGTAAAAAGCATCTTGAGGAATCCCTCAACTAGAAAGGTGCTCTATAAGTGCTTTGTTGTTGTTCTTGTTGTCTCTCCTAGAGATCTACACAAGTGTCTTTTCTATTGAGTCTAGGGAGTGATTTTTCCTAGCATCCACACAACTGTACACTAATGAAAGCATTTGGGGTTTTGCCCATAGACACTTCTACATTTCTCATTTCAACCAGAAAATGAACCACTGACCTTCAGGTTAGCAGACAACCATCCCATTTTATGAACAAACATCAGCAGACAATGTATATTTTGTCTATTTGTCTGCATCTTTTGTGAAGAAAAATTATTAACCAGACCACATTTTATTTGCTTTATTCTGCCAGAGATTCCTCCAGATTCTCTGAATGATATTATGGACTGTAGATGATGAAATCCCTAAATTCCTTGAAATTGTACGTTGGGAAATGTTCTTCTTAAGGTGTTGGACCTCCCCCATCCTTGCTTGTGAGTGACTGAGCCTTTTGGAGATGCTCCTTTTTTTTTTTTTTTTTTTGGAGATGCTCCTTTTATATTCAGTCATGACACTCACCTGTTTCCAGTTAACCTGTTCAAATGTGGAATGTGGAAACAGGGGCTTTTTAGCATTCTTCAACTATCACTGTCTTTTGTTGCCCCTGTCCCAGTATTTTTGGAAGGACATTTAAGACATTTAAGAATTTTCTAAATATTTCTGAGTAGCGTTTCCACTATTGCTGTTTCCATGGACATGGGTGGCTCGACAGTCTCCTGGTTGAGGGCCTTAGAACTATCTGTCCTACCACCATACCCTCCTACTTCCAAAAGTGGATATTGATGCTGTTGCCATAAAGTAGCTGATGGAACTTGTGTGTCCTGTTCAAAGCTGCAAATGGCATTTACTTTATTTCTGTGTTGCCTGCCAATAATTACAACACATTGCATGATACCAGTATGCAAAGTGGTGTTAAAAATGTTGAGGGAGCTGACATGCTAGTCAGCAAATTTCAGTCACCCACGTCATGGGCTGAGGTCTTTTTGAGTGAAAACAAAGACCTCCTCTTGGTGCGAGCCGAAAAGAAGCAAAAGTCTGAGAATGTTTGTGATGGTTTGAGGGATTGCAGCAAAGCAGAAAGTGCCAACACACATGCAGTCACTCATGCACACACTTCTGTCTCTGCTAAATGTAATTTAGTCTTTTGACCTCCTCTGTCTATTCAAGGGTTTCATTTTCTACCCACTCCCCCACATCACCTGAGACTCTTGTTCTTCTTATTCTAGTTGTTGGTTCTCTGCGTGTTTCCTTCAGTCTTTTTTCTTTCAACTGTGAACAATTATCACATCTGGAACTTTCTTCCCAGCAACTTGCTGCTGTATCAACAAACATTCACCACCTGCTCAACCTTCATCTGACTAGAGATGACCGGGGCACTATTATGTGGACATCTGGAGGTTTTTCTTGTTCATTTAAAAGAAGCCGGAACAATTTGTACGTCTAATAATGTGTGACAGACAAAAAGTTTCCTTTTCCTGTCTTTTACCTCATTACTTGATGTAACATAAGCAAGAAATGCTTAGTTGGAAATTTCCAGTGTTGTATCATAGTTTGTTGCTCTTTGTGTATCTCTAGGAAGAAAATTTAATATTTTTTAAATGTCTAAATTGATTTTGGCAGTCGACAGACTTGTACATTTGACTTCCACTTGGGACGTTTGCAGTCTGTGTTTGGACAGGCTGAAGCACCAAAACCAATGCATGATTTCACAACAATAACATCATCACATGAGTGGTATATACTGCGCAGTTTTGGGCTGTTGCAGATGAAAGATGATTGTTGTGGAAGAATTGTTGCTTTTTTTTTTTTTTTTTGGAGCTCAAAATAGTTGGTCCTGAAATAGGATTCATTCTTCATGTTGCAGACGGACAGCAATCAAATTATGAAGAATTTGCTCATATTATGAACAAGGAAAAAAGAATTTTATACCAAGGGGCTGATGAGAAGGTGGTACGTGAGTAAAAAGTCAAGGAAAAAGGGTGAGTTTTGCTGTACGTATATGTAGGGGGGAAGCTGTTCCAGCACAGTGGTAGTTACAGCAAATGTTGTCACCTTTTAGTTTTTAATTTGGGTCTTTGAGTGTCAAGAAGCAGTTTACTGGTTGATAGAGCTCATACAGGGGTGTGAATGTGTAAGAGATCTAATAAATAAATGCCAATTTCAATTTTAAAAGTGAGCAAATATGAATCAAATCAATTCTAAATTTAACAAGGACCCAATGATGAGCACAACAGCATAATGTCACTATACAGCATGCCAATATGGATGTTGCCTTGGCGACAAGCTAACAAGTTGTTTATGTGAAGACTAAAACTGCTAAATCCTGTTTATTTGCCAGTTTGCAACACAACAGAAAAGAAATGTTGTGATCCATTCCAAGTGCGCTAGCCACCATTCAGACTTGTTTGGACTAAATGGGCTAGGCCTCTTCAGGACCTCAAGCCTCTTTTCATTCGCAGTCAAAGTCAGCTGGCTGCTCTTGTCTTCTGACTCTTGATTTCCTGATTACATATCCAGACTGCTCACAAGAGCTGCAGGACTTGCCAATTGAGTGTTTCCCCACATAGAATGGTACACGTCAAAATATGTCTAGCTTTCTCGCCCACTGCTACATCAATGATGATGATCACTGATGTGATTTCATTGTGATTTCAGTTCAATAATTTCTTGCTTAATCTCTTGTACTCTACAGATCACATAGGAAAATCTGCTACAGAAACTCTGAAATGCTCCATGAAAGGCTTGTACGGTTTGAAGACACTGATTGTTTCAGCATTTTTATCACAAACGACTGCCAAGAGCCAGCAGTTCCTTCATTTTATTGTTGTTTTAATTTTCTCATTTTACAAATTTGATGTCTTGCTGAATGGGTGGTGCTTATTTGTATATCTAAGAGACTACATCACATTTGTGTGATGGCTTTGTCATCATTTAGTTACTGCACCATCCATCCACAAAGGTGAAACCATCTGCTTTGTCTCAGACTCAACATGCTTTCTTTGAAGGTTTGCCAATTATCAATCTAGAAGGGCTCCTGGGTTTCCTACTTTAAAGCTTTGAACACATTCAGATAGATCACCTTGGCCTAATATTAGGTTCTACCTTCTGCCTGAAAGGGGTATTAAAGATTGCATAATACAGAAAAAAACATAACTTTTTTTCTACAACAATGTCTTTATGAACAAAGGAACATCTTGTGTATTCTATAGGTTGGATTTTTTTGTGTATGTAAGCTAACTAATAGCTGATGGTGTAATTTTAACTGACTAAATTAAAGATTCTGAGAGGACTGCAAGTTAAGAGGTTGGTACTAAACTCCTTGCAGCAAACTCCAAGTTTTTCAACTCTGCGCAAATACTTTAGTAAAGATTTATCTTCTACTTCTGTCACCTGAAATATACGCAAGTCAGTTCTGAAATACAATGAAAGTACAAGCTTCAAGCACGCTCATTGGAAAAAACATCCAACGCTGACTGAAGGATCCAAACTTTTACTCAACAGTCATTTCAAGCCTTCACAAATCACTAATTTGTTGGTGAATATGATTGTCAAAGACATCAGAACATTGGCTTCAGGCCATGGAGAGGGCTTCAAAGAAAACTTTTTCTTTTTTTTTCTTACTGGCAATGATGTCACATCTTAAAAGATCCTGTGCAAAACTATTAAAAGTCCCATAAAGTTTAAATCCGATTTTACCTCAAATTCTATTGTCACCTCCTTCGTATGTAAATTTCACCACTCAAATATTCAACTGAAACAAGATCCAATTTAAAAACCTGCTATGTGTGTCGTAACACTTTACATGAACTCATTTGGATCCTCCTCCAACATGTCAGCAACTGTGGAATTGCTAGACTCTGGAGGTCTGAACCTCAGTAGGCCCGAGTGCTTTGTCCATCTGCAGTCCCATAGATACCCTTGGTAGTACTGCCTATGTGGACTATTGAGGCAGCGAGGAGAGATGTCAGTCACTTTTGGCCCTCCACAATGGCTCCTTATGCCCTGAAGAAACTGCAGGAATAGCTTGACATAAAAGTCAAAAATCTCCAGACTGACTGACATCTGTGGAATTCCATCACACTGTGCTTGCAGACAAAGCAGTCACCAAACCAGTCTTACAGAAGTCACTTGCCACGAGGGCATTACATTGGGAGCTGATGGAATAGCTAATTCCAGAGCTGCAACTATTGGCAAATGCTACTGAAATAAAGTGTGGTGAGTTTCATGTGGGGCTGGCTTTCATGTACCCAGTGATTTTCAACATGGTCAGTACTGGCAGTCTGTGTGTTGAAGCATCTGACCTGGCAGCTGTGCCCACTTTCAAAAACAGTCTGAAAACAGCTGGAAACTTGGTTCAACTGGAGTCTGCTGATCTGACAGAATATATCCCCTTTGTGACCTTTTATTCTGTTGAATGAAATTGAGAGCTATCCATTTAAAATTGCCTTACATTGCTTTGTTAAATACAGTAATTGCCTATGTGTAGTTGTGGTAAACTTAAAGTTATTCATTTTCATCCTAGGTGAAGTTTCCCAAGGTGAGAATACAGCTGATGACAGAGGTGAGGCAGTATCTGGGAAAGAAGCCAGACGGAAGAAGGATTTGGAGCAGCTTTTTGGGCTGCTCCAAATCCTTCTCCTGGGAAACAAAGAGCGAGAAGGGCAGCAGGATACTCCACTGCAGCCAAGGAAGTTTGGGAATATTTTTCTACACCGCACATTCCTACCATGGTGAACCCGCTACGATGGTGGTCCCACAATCAGGACAGATTTGTCTGTTTGGCAAAGCCTTGCAAAAGCTATTTGCCAGTTCCAGCTACCAGAACTCTGATTGAGAGGATTTTCTCTGCTGCTGGGAATATTATCTCACAACAGCGGGCGAGTCTTCGTCCTCCTGGCATCCTTTCTTACACACAAGCCGGATCAAAAATCAAAAACTGTAACTGAGCAAGCCATGACCAGTGAGTAAGCTGACAGACAACGATTTAAGTGAACATTGTTTTCATGTACAGGTGCTCCACATTTGGGAGTTTATGGGAGTTCCATGTCTCGTTTTGGCCCTGACTTGCAGCATTGTGGCAAAGGTAATGTAGGCTCCATAATGTGGCTCCTGGCATTTTGTGTTACGTCTTTCAGTTCTCCAAATAAGAAGTTGAGAGGTATCCTTTGTCAACATTAAACAAAGGTAGTAAAGCCCATCATTGTTGTCATGAGACTGTTCTTTCTCATGTGTGTCATGACATAATCGACAATTACTCAAAGTGGACTGGGTTTGCATCACATGACAGGCAACTTTAGTTGAGTCATGCAACTCCTTGTGTATTCACAAATGACTCCAAGAGTCTTTGTGACTGCACGAGAGTCAGGACTGAATTATTAATTATATGACTCATAAAGCATAAATGAGGGCATGTTATATTTTTCCGTGCTTTCAGACTAATCTAAAATATTGAAAAAATTAATTCTTACCTCATCATCAGCTAAAAAAAAAGAGGTGTGACAAAGTGTTCCTGTATTTCTATACTAAATAAAAATGGTGTATCCAAGTCTGGCAAACTATATAGTGTAAGACTTCAAGCAACTACATCATAAGGTGGGGACTACCATGACTGGCCAGATCCTACCAGAGACAATAAGGGCAGTGCACATTCATGAGAAAGACAGCTTCAGCTTCATGATGTCATCAGCACAGTCAATGGGAAACAGCAATATGTAGCTTGTATGTATGCTTGTATGTATATACTTATTGTTAACCAGCCTGAATGTAAAAATACAGTATAAAAATGTCCAGAATTGTGTGCACTAAGCCTCATCAGATTTGTTTTTGCTGACACAGCTTTCTTTGCCTCTTATCTGGCTTCCTGACAATTAAAGTGCTCCATAGCTGTAACTGAAGCACATAATGACCATATTTGCAAATCGTACAAGAAAGCAAATATATACTGCATATGCTAAACAAAATGTCTGCAGTAGAAAGTGTAGGAATGAGAGAAAAAATATTGCACGCCTGTCTCAGCTGAAGTTTGGTGACCCAGCTTGAGCAGTGCAGAACCGCAAAACTGAAATCAGGACACCAGATTCATAAAATAAATCACAAATAACCCCATTAGTATTGATGCTGTGTAGTTTCCTGGCATTTATTCCACACCAGAGATCTCTTCATATCAATGTCAAATCAAAACACAAATAAAATATGATCCGAGTTTGGTCAAAGAAAAGATTTTGTGCATTGCATTTGTTTTAATCATAACCAATATGCCGCAAAATTAGTGTTCAGGATTGTTGCTCTAACATTAAAATCACCACAGGATGATGTGAATAGCATCTGAGCGTGTTTTTAGTAGGTCCAGCTCACTCCATCTTCCCCACCTTCTGAACTGTTTTTGAATAATTCTGTGCCTGATTTCTCATTACTGTAAGTTTATCAGTGATGGTGATGGATCCAAAAGGAGGGAAAAAAAGATGAATACTGGTCAAGATATCTGCGGTTTAAAACCCATCCACATTTCAACAGCAAACACAGCTCTCTGTCTCAGTGTGGTGAAATGATGGCAAGCTCAGCAGAACACCAGGTTTAGTTTTTCACTACAAAACTGAAAGAGAGCAAAGCGATGTGGAGGAGAGAAATGAGACAGGCTGTTGCCTAGCAACCAGTGGGCCTCGCAGGTGCTTTGTGGTAATCGGATGTTAAATTCATCCAGTTGTTCTTGTTCTTCTGGTGCTCAACACTTGCAAAAGCATCTGCTGCTGTTAATAAGAGGAGAGTTTCACAAGTGGAATGACCAAAATGTCCAGCACTTCAAATAGTCCAGTAGCTTACTAATTTGAGCCTTTTATACTTTGTCTACTATTTGGTTCTGAACCCATCAGGGATTTTTGTTTTGGAACATTGTTAAAGTCTTTCTCAGAGCATTGATATAACCTCCCAAAACAGCATGTGTGTTCATGAATTCCTCATCATGAAGATAATCCCCTTGTGTCTTAAAATAGCTTGGGTGCAACATCTTCTCATCTATTAGTAATCTGAGAAATATGAACGTTAAAATCAGCTCCATATTAATACATACCACTGACTGTATAATACTGGACAAACTATTTGGTCATTTGACCCATAGAAACATAATTTCACTGTGCTCAGTAATGAACAGCTACATTAATGTGAACTCTGTAAGCAGATCAAGTGAGGGGATATAATGCATTTGTACTTGGAATTTCCAAGTTGGTTTCAACTGGAACATCCTATGAAGTCAGAATTGTAACTCACAAATTCAGAGAAACCTCATCTACCTTGACTTCAGAAGCTAACATTTCTGCTTCTTGCTTCTACAAAGCAAACACTTAGCTTATTTTACTGAATTTAACACTTTTGTCTTATTTTATTCACATTACTGTAAATCAGACATACACATGGTCCTGTTTACTTTTTTATGAATGGAGATGTTGTTACACTCTTAGCATGTGCTAAATACCACATATGGCATTCTTTTAAATTAGTATTCCTAACAGTGGCCGGTTGCAACGGCTAGTTCAACACTTGGAAAAGTGGTCAACTCAGGTGTGACATTGTTTCAGGTTCCAACTTCCGTTTTCCAAGATAAATTAAAGACAGTAATGACGAAGTGGCTCTCAGTTGCTGGAGCCTGAAGCCTATTTACAGAGAGCCTGGGCAGTAATCCCAGTGTACTGAAAAAGGTTGCAATTCATGGGTGCTTGCAAGATACACTTGTTAAACTGACACCATCTAGGAAGTGCAGAAGTTCCTTGAATGACCACTAGATCTATTCAATCTTTAGAAATGAAGATAGATTCAATCAGAATGAAGTTAAGAAAGCATTAGTTAGCATCACAGGCTAAGCTAAGCTAAACGAGGTACCTTGTGGTTAATTAGTTAAGGTGGGTATGTACCATCTGACTGCCAGGGTTGTTCATTTCACCCATCCACCTTCTTTCGCTTTTCCGGAGTTGGGTGGGGGGAAACAGGAGCTCAGACCTCCCTCTCCCTGGCCACTTCTTCTAGCTCAACCAGGGGGATCCCAAGCTGTTCCCAGACCAGCTGAGAGACCTAGTCCCTCCAGTATGTCCTGGGTCTTCCCCAGGTGAGTTCCTGCCAGCATAGCGTCCATAGAGCTAGAAAAGTGGTCTCAAAATTCCCCCACAGAAACCTATGGCTTTGTTCGGTTCTTTTGATACACTGCATGGTTGCACTATTTCAATATAATTTTATGTTTATGGTACTGTAAAGCAATCTATTTATGTTAATTTGTATTTCTAATATATCCTAGTTCTTATTTCTACTGAATAAATTCTTCTTTCTATTGTATAAATTAATTCTATCTCATTCAGCTCCTGATAACATTCACACCTGCCTGCAATGAACAAAAGCTTACACTTCACATTGCCTTTTGAGGTGTCTCCAAAGCCAACTGCCTCAGATTAGCTAATCTTCTCCAACCTCTATAAGCACTAGTCCCTCTGCCCCATATCCTGATCCTCTTTCCTTATCACCGAAAAGGAAAAAAAGCTAAAATACAGTGCCCCGAGAATTGAAAAAAAGAGTACTCATTTTAAAAGAAAGAAATAAAGGTTGTCCTTTTTGAGCAGAACCAAGAAAAAAATTGAAGACTTCCTTCTAAGTTCCATCAAGGGACATGAAGGAGAGGTTTGGGAGATTATTTAAGAAGCAGACAGGCGTTAGGAAGGAGAGACGGAGGCTTTATAGGTGAATAGGTGGTGGGGATTAAAAAACGCAGGAAGAGAAAAGCCTGTAGGTCAACTTGACTGCCAAGACTCTGCCTTTCATGCTTGCTCGGGCTCCCTTTCATCTGCTGCTCCTGCCTGAGGAGAGAAGA
>JBAMYA010047021.1:0-10662 GCA_037176975.1 Arrhamphus sclerolepis | reverse complement strand
TCTGGCAATCTGATGGAAGAGTCTGGGTTTGGAGGTTGCCAGGACAACGATACTTGTCTGACTGTATTGTGCCAAGTTTAAAGTTTGGTGGTGGTGGTGGTGGTGGTGGTGGTGGTGGTGGGGGGGGGGGTTATGGTGTGGGGTCGTTCTTCAGGAACTGGGCTGCAAAGGGTGGACCTATGTCATACTGAACCCTTTGGATTAAGAATGGGACGAACTGAGGTTCAGATGCAAGTCAAGGCTGGTGAGAGGATACCAGGGCTATATAATGTGTGTATATATTAGTGCTGGGCATCCATTAAAATTTTTAATCACAATTAGAATTTGTATGGAAAGCACATTTCACTATTTACATGAACAAAGGTCATAACTCTACACAGAGATTATTATGTGGTATATGAACCAAAAATAAGTAAATCAATTAGGCATCAAAATGACAGCTGAACAAAGAAGGACCTCGACACTGCTGCAGTAACTGAGATCACCACATGGGGGCAGCATTGGGTGACGCAGCATCAGACAACCTGAGAGGAAACCACCATTTCCCCACATCAAAGGGAACCACAGCAGCAGCTTAAATCCGTCACCACAGCCTCTCTGTTCTTTTCACTTCTAGGCTGTTAAAGCGCTCAGCTGAGGCATCAGACACCAGATACCAGCGCTTCAGCATGTCACAAACGGTGATGCAGGCACTGATTAGTGTCTGCTTCTTTATTTAGGGTTGGGGTTGGTCAGTTGGTGTCTCACAGTATAATGAGAAGTTCTCATAACTGGACCAGTATCACTGATTCTAACGAGTGGTGACTTCACAGACAGACGGACCTACCTCGCTCTCTGCTGTACCCTGGCTGTCTCCTCGGATGCTGCTGACGCTGCTGCTGGTGTCCCTGCTGCGTGGCGGCTTCCAGGTCCGCTCACTGGAGGCCCGGTTGTAGTAGAAATGTCTGCCGCTCAGGTCTTTGTGGGTCTCCCAGTCACCCAGGATGTGGAGCGGGGAGCCTGAGGGGATGGGAGGCAGGCTGGACTGAGAGATCTTCAGCTCCTGGAGGTTGGTGTAGACCGGCGAATCTGAGCGGCCCTGACCTGTGGGTGACGTGGTCTGGAGAAGGGAGAGAGGAGCAGGCTGGTCACATCATGTGATCTGAACTTTAGTTTCCCTGTTTTGAGCTGATATTCATGAAGGACTGTACGAGGCTCCTAAATTCTAATCTTGTTTCATCACCAGAGGGAGAATCATCAGGAACCAGCACCAGGCTATTGGCGAGGACTTTACAAACATGAGAACCACCAATCAGCTAAGAGATGAAGCTCCGGCCCAACACATGAGCATCTGTAACAGCCTGCAGAAGGAATGCAGAAGCTGCTGACTCTCACTGCGGGCCACACGTGGCCCACAGACCCTCTCAAACCATGAGTCCAGACGGGGACGCCGGATGGGGGGAAAGGGCCCCTGACTGACAGGGGCCCTAAAAATAGGTCAAAAGTAATAAATAAATAAATGTAATAATTTAAACCATGAACATTACAATTGCTTTTCTTTGAACGCTGTAACTACATCAAAAATCTTTGGTTTTACTTGTTTTGGTCAGTAAAAGTTAAATATCCCCATTGACCACCCCCCTGCATCTTCATGAAATGGTTTGGTCCTGACGCCACAGACATAACCCTAACCCCCTTATGTACATCTAAGGGCGACGATGCCTGGTAGCTAGCAGCTGCTACTACTGTCACCACCAGGATCATTTTAAAAAAGGAAGGAGAGAGAACAGAAAGAAAAGAAAGGGCACCAATCTGTGACCCAGATTTTCTCCAAGAAAGGGTGGTAGCCTGAAGAGTGTGAGTGCTAGAGATGAATCCTTTTTCCCTACATTTCATCAGCAGGTAAATGTTAGCTACATGAGATCAGCTCACGCACGCACACACACACGCACGCACACACGCACACACACACGCACGCACACACAGGTTGGTCTGGAAGAGGTGTGGAAGTGGAGGAAGAAGGGAAAGACATGAACAGGGATGAGGACAAAGAAAATGAGAGGTGGAAGGAACTTTCTTGTTGGCAAATATGTGCTGCAAGATAAAAAAAAATCAGTTTTCATTCTGTTGAACTGATGATCTTAAATATACTTTTCAATCAAAATAAATTAAGTTACTTTTAAAGTCTTTCATTAAGGAGAGATTTCCATTTTGCTATTTTACAGTAAACATTACATTTAGATTGTAAAAGATGGCCTTCAGCACGTTCTTATGGTAGTTATTACTAACAGAGTCTGCAAACAGTCTGCAAACAGTCTGCAGACTGTTTGCAGACTGTTTGCAGACTGCTGCACGTACAACTAACAGTAAATACTTTACTGGTAGAACTGAACTAGGAGAAGTTAGAGTGATGTACAGCTTTTCATTGGTCAGTTAGGTCTACAGATGTGGTGATGGGTTTTTTCATGGCACCCCTGAGTCCAGATCCAACTGGGTCCTCAAACCAGATGGACTCAGACGAGTTGTGTAATCATGAAAAGAACTCGGGCTATTTTGTGCCATTTACATTCAGATTTTTAAAGAACTGCAGGACAGTTGTGGGTGAGTAGCTGGTAATTAAAGAAACTTGATTCCATTCGATGGCAGATTCTTTTTCAGTGACAGTATTTTCTCATCAATCATGCTGCTGAAATTATGTAACAGCATGTTGGTTAAATGTTGGGGAATGAAGAAACAGCTGCACACCGGGAAGAGGAAGTAGAAGAAGAGAAAGGTTGTTGTGAGTGGAGGATGTGTTAGAAAAAGTGAATTAAAGAGAAAAGACGCCTCTGCGCTTTAACCTCTGGGATGTTGTAAATGTGCACCTGAGAACCCGAACCCGCCGTGTCGGTGCTGATACACATCAAAGACGCTTTCTGAGGTGGTCTTTGAAAACTTGGCAGCAGCAGAAGGTCACTCCACAAACAGCAGAAAGCTACGTTTCCATGGTGACAGCTCAGAGCATTTAACGTTCTGTTCACTCCAAAATTATTTGAGGGACTTTGGAGTGAAAACGATGTCAGCCTCATATCTCTAATAACGCCTCCAGGAATGTGGCCGGGAGAGATCTGAACCTCTTTCAGGATACAGATGGGACTTCCTGTCGTTCTTGGAATAACAGGAATATTTTTCACATCAGTCATTATTTAATATCCTGCACACATGCCAGCGCAGGCAGAGGCTCCAGCAGCAGCCCTGCTGTTCTGAGTTAGCTTCTCACGTTCAGCCCAGCGTACCAGCGTTTGGAGGAGGGAGGCGAACCGCAGAGACGAAGCCGTCTGAATCTGCTCGGACTCATCAGTCGACACCAGAACCCAGACGACGCGGTTCGGTTTTCCTAAACGATGCGGTGGTGATCAGATGGTCAAATCCATTTAGATTCTGATCAAACTGCAGCAGGTCTGCAGGAGAGCCCATTAACAGAAGTTAAAAACCAACATGGATTTCTTCCCAGAGTAATTCTAAATAATTTTGGACACGCTAAAGTGTGCACACAGCTTATTTCTGTGCACAAGCACAAAGGTCCAGTGTTGACATGTGCACCACGCACATCACAATCATTTCAGCTCATGTGCTGCCTTCAGAGGCGTGTGTGTTTTAGCTATTTTGAGTTGCAAAAGCAGAAAATTACTGGATATAAAAAGAATGTTGAAATCTTAACTAGCAGTGTTTTGCAACTGTTGCAGCTTCAGATAAACTTGAGTCAACACTTTGCTTTCCCTTACGGAGGAACTATTATCCAAGTCAGCAGAGCTGAGCAGTAAACCATGCAGACCTCCATCAAATGAAATGAAATGAAAAATACTTTATTTATCCCAGAAGGGAAATTCAATAAATGAATAAATGAACCTTTAACGTAACATGGTTAAAATATACTTTTGATTTTGGTCTTGACTAGATTCCAGCCAAATTAACTGCACTTACAGCTACTAGGACGCACACACACTATGATGGTGAATGTTACACCTTTTAAACATCATTAGCTGCATAAAAGCAGCAAAACACTCATTTATTCAGAATAAAACGAACTGAAGAAGCAAAAGAAAGAAAAAGAGAGCTAAAACACATCATTGCCATCATGTTTGCCCTCTGCTCCACCATATGGTGACACACAGCAGGAACGGCAGCACGCAGCAGAGGAACCTTTCTGAATATTTCACTGAAGTCTACATGAAGTCTCTGGCAGACTGGAGCTACCTTAATTCTGGGTCGTCAGACTTTTGTTAGGACGATATAAATAAAACCTGGAGTCTCAGCAAACAGAACAAAGGGAGGCACAGGCTGCCAGAGCAGACGGTGAGCTCTCCAAACAGAGATGAGCAGTAGAAGGAACAGGACAGAGAGGTGGATTCTTACGGGACGTAAAATCCATCTGTGCACGCCGAAGACACGACGCTAAACACGGCACACGTCACCTTAGATCCAGGGCTGCACACAAACACGTCGTCATCATCCTCCCCGGCTCTCCTGTACCCTCTGAACACACTGAAAGCACGACGCATGGTGACGACCAGCAGCCATCAAACGAAGCAGGACCCTCCACATTCGCTGCTCGCTCAGCCCTGCAACGGTCAGGCTGCAGGTAGGAGGAAACTGGAGACCTGACCGTGACAGGCCAAGGGGAACAAGATACTCCGCCACACACACGCACACACACACACAGACACACACATCTGACACAACAGGAAACTGCGGTGAACAGGCCTGAAAAAGCTTCCTCTATCAGTATGTTTTTCTGTGTTTGAGCTGAAGTGACAGACAAGAGCAGGTCTCAGAAAAGACCATCTAAAGCTCAGACTACTGCTGAGCACTCACCTCTCACTTTAACAAATAAGCATCTCAGTGTGACTGTTACAGGGGTGCAATAACAAAGAGCAAAGAGTTCAAGACAGAGAGGAGGAAACAAGACAGATTAACATCTGCAAAACTGCAGAAAACATTTTTAATGATGAGATAAGCGAGCATCGGTCTCTAGGATTTTATGGTTTCAATTTGCGAGTGAAATAAAGTTATGAATCCGTAAATGACACATGGTGTAACCATGAAGCCACTATGTGTCTACTCTTGTTCACGGAAACATCACTAAAACCTTAAAATCAATAAAATACAGATTTATGTGAGAGCTACGCGTCACATGACTTTTCATTTCCATCCGCTGGCGAGAGTTTCAGGGTCTTTCAGCTCTGTTTTTTGTTTTGTTTGTTTGTTTCACAACCTGCAAAAACTTCAGAACAGTGGTGCTGATGTTGGTCTTAGACTGGATCGCTCAGAGGCTCCGGGAAAACACGAAACAAGCCGCCCCAAAATCTGATAAATCACAATTTTACTCCAGTATATTTCAGGTATTTGAGACGTTGATTGATGAACATGACTGTTATTGTGTCATAGATTAAGCTGCATGTTTCAGTAGCACTAAAACATCATTACAAAATAAACTTTAATGGTTCTCTTTCTCCGTACCCGTTTGGGTGTTTGGCATACCTGAGTGACAGTACAAAATGTCATTTTAGGGAGAGTTTTCTCAAATCATACTCCTTTTTATCGCATATAGAAAGCAACGGTGCTATTAGATCAGCACTGATTCACCTGGAGTAAACAGGTGAATCCTGCTAACTGTTCACAGCATAGACCTGCAGGCTGAGGTGAGCTGGGAGACCTGGGCTTCCTGACAGGTAATTAATAATGGAGAGGGTCTGACGGGGGCAGGAGCTGATCACTCAGCTGTGGGGGTGGAGGTGTAAATGAGGGATGAGATGGAGAGTCGATGCAGAGTGGCCTTCTTCACAGATGCAGCAGCACGGCTAATAAATGAAATGCAGGCTGGAAACCGGTTCAGTACACCAGTACACCATCCACACAAACTGCAATGAAACAAACTGCAAATGGATGAGCGTGCACGTGCAGGCACACCCTGAATGAAAGTGTGTTAATTCCATTCAGAATGGAGCATGTAAAAGCAGAGGAGAACAGGTACACAACAAAAGCAAAAGAACTGGATGAAAACTTTCTGCTAATGGAGCTAATGAGGCTACGCTCACTGGAGCACTCGTACTCATCATCCTCCATCGGTTTATCCTGCCTGAACCACCTCCAGAGCTTGGCGAGACGTGGTAAATGAAACCATAAGTAATTCTGTATGTACATAACTATGTGTAGTGTGAGATGGATGGATGGAGTTCCCCACAGCCTCCACTAGAGGTCTCCCTGCTGTTGAGCAGAAGGGAGGCAGCAGGGGTCCTGCTGAGGGTGTGGGAGTCTGCAGCCATGAGGAGAGCAGAGGGCTTTCCATCAGTGTGCACATGGCAGCCCAGCCTGCAGCATCTCCATCCTATACGTTCAGCAGAGAGCCAACACAAACACACATACCAGCTTTACGTCTGAAATCTTCAGAGCGCCGTCAGCAGCAGCAGCAGCGCTGCAGTCACCTGCTTCACCCGCTTCAGACTGGTTCATCCAACTACACGTCATCAAACTACGTGGCCAAAGGACACACCTGCATGTACAACATGAAACTGTCATATCTTTCATCAGGTGAGCATGGCCACGTTTTCTCTGAGCTGTATGGAGCAGTTTGAGTTGGTGCAGTACACACAGAAGTTAGAAAGACTAAAACCAACTGGCTAAATCAGTGAAGTGTACCAAAACTGGTGGAATAAAACATTCAAGGTGAAACTTGGACTACTGCAGTCAACAAAGAACCGTCCTTCCATTCAACATGGTGCATAATATAAGATGCGATAAAAATGATTTTGTTGCAAAGAATCACTGGACCAGTGGGGAGTTTCTTAAGGTGGAAAAGAAATGAGCTGCAACTGGAACTAAGAGCCTCGCATCAAAAACAGAAAATTCAAGATCACAACAGAGTTATGCAATCAGAAACAAGTGAAAATGGTTTGACTTAGAGAGGGAGCAGGTAACTGGTCACTAATTCTGGTTCAAACTGAGCCGGACCAGTTCTGAATAGGTGCACTTTAACATCAAAAGCTTGCTGTCACGTCCTCCTAATCAAAGAGAAATCCTCCAAATTTTCCCTCGAGAGCCCAGGCGGGGGCTCCAGAGCCTGACTGTGACCCTCCAGCTCACCTCTGACACACCCCTGTCCCCAGGCAGGCTTTACCCAGCTGGTCAGGGTCCCCCCCCCCCAATGATCGAGATCGTCCTCAAGGTTCTTCCCAAGAGGGTTTCTTTCCTGCCATCTGCTCAGGGGCCATGCTGTAGGTTTCTGTGAAGCGTCTGGAGACAACCTGTGTTTTAGTAGATTCTACAAATGAATTCTCCAAGAACACTGACTTTACATGAGAAGGTGCAGCAGTTTCAGCACCCCCCCACCCACCAACAGCATCCAATGCTGTTTATTTTCTTTACCTGATTTTCATGTTGTCTGTTTCAGAAGGCAAACAGCTTCTGACGTACTAAGGTGCTGGACTGTGCTCTCCTCAGGACCTCCGAACAGGTTTATGTGATAAAGATCAGATTCTGCTGGTACAGAAACTCCTCCCTGAATGAAAAGTACCCACCGCTGGATAAAAGTGGCAGCATTAGCCAGAGCTGAACATGCCATGTTCTGCAGATCTCATGAACAAATCATCAGCTGTCGTGGAACTCCGTCTTCAGCGCTGTAACTTTAAAATGGTTTCCTTTAAAGGTGCTTCTCTGACACGTGTCAGCGTCACGCCTCGCAGCGTGTGCTCATTCCTCCTCTTACACCGTTACATAATGTGATTTTGTAATTGAATTAGGCAAAAGCGGGTTAAAGAAAGTACGGTGGGGTGGCAGGGAGAGGCAGCATGGCGACTGAGGAACTGCATGTGTGGCCATGGAGACGGCCAGCCAATCAGACGTGACACAGAGTGGCGTTTGAAGCAGGGCCGCCAGTGTTAGAGGGGGAGGGTGGAGAGAGGGCTGCATCGATCCGTCCCTCTGTTCTTTTGTCCTCAGTCCTCTCATCCTCCTCCAATGACCTGACCCCGCCCCCACCCCACCCCACCCCCACCATCTCTCATTTCTGTTTCAGCGTCTCTGGTCCACTTTTATCTGTAAGCGAGCACAGACAACACTTCCTGCCATTTTCCTCTGCTGCATCTTTTTTTCCCGTCTGCCCCCACCCCTTGGTAACCACCCCCCCACCCACACACACACACACACACACCTCTTCTCCCTCTGCTTCAGCATGTTTCATATCTACATCCATACGTCCAGATTAACCTACATTTCCACATCGCTGGCCGTCAGACTACGTTCACCAACTCTCCCATCATCACATATGTGATATTTCATGACCCCCTCAACCCCCCTCCCTCAGTCCCCTCTGCACTTCTCAACCATGGCTTGTACACACATGTGCACTGCACATGCGTGCAGAACGACGTAAAACAGGCTGGAATAAACCTTATGGAGAAAAACTAGACATGAGACATGCAGGCGTCGGCAGAGCAGAAATCTAAGAAATCCTGAAAATGAAATTCAGTCTGCATGTTTTCGGTCCTCAGAATTATGATGCTACTTTTCATCACACGGATCAGTGAATTCGGCACGGCCGACCGAGGTGCAGGCAATTAACCTTTAGGTCCAGAGCTGATAGCGCTCAGTTAAAACATCAGTTTGTGTCTGCAGAAGACGTCCTGGCTCTGATAAAGCACTGGAAGCTCGGGGGATGTAAACTGGGCTAATAGATGGAACTGCTGCTTGGATTCAGCAGACAAAGAATCTTTAGACCACAAAATGGTCTAATTAGGCAGAAAACAAGCAGCAAACATCAGGCAGTTTGGAGTTTCTGTGTCTGACATCACTTCAGATGTTTCCAGAAGCTCTCAGAATTGTTTAAACAGTAACAATAATAGTGATATTTCATGTGCTCCCTGTGAGGAACAGGAGGTGTGGATTGTGTCACCCACAGCCACAGTCAGATTTTCCTCTTGAAATGTTAATGAGCTGGGGGGGGCTGCAGACATGTTCAGCCTCATGTGCTGCAGGCTGATGTAGCGTACCACATATTCTAGAGGAGAAACGTGCTTCTGGGTGAGATTAAGTACAGTAAAGGAATGAAAATAAACAAAAAAATCAAATCTAGGACAGAACAGTCACAGCTACTTCACAGGCAGATAGTGAACCACATTCTGGCTTCTAAATGGGACGACATGCAAGTCCAACCATGAAGGGAAGCAGCAAGTCTGAGTCTCTGTTCTGTGTCCTTTCTTTAAAAACAAATGCTAACCTTCCTGGATTGATTAGTAAAATATCAGCGGGTCAATGCATACGGCTTCTTTTGTGTATGAGAGTGAGAGGATGCACAGAATTAAAAACCATGTTCTTGCATTTCATTTGTGTAAGAAGCAGCTTCAGGTGGGGGACACCTGCGTCCTCATGGTCTTAATGACCACCAATGTGGTCTGTGCACACAGCTCTTACAGGCCACCAATTCTGGATCTATACCAAACATTTTGTGCAGGAAGCTTTTTCTAGGTGAACTTCTAACCACCAGCTTGTTGCTCGTGGTCATTTTCTATTACTTTTATTGCAACACATGAAAAAAGAGGAGAGCACAAATGGAAGAAATTACTGACATAAATAAGACATCACTCTAATTAAGGTGATGTGGTGAGAAAAATCATTTCATAGCTGCCCCTCACGCACCTTTGACATCCAGTATTCCCTCCAGTTTAACCACAGCTGTGATGAAGTTCTAACCACGGACCAGTGTGACTGCTCTGTTCCTGAGAAGTTCTTCTACCGCTGCAGATGAAGTTGGAGCCATGACCTTGTTGAACTTTCTACTTCACATGAAATAAATTAGCAGTGATTGATCAATAATTGTAATGACATTCAGCACATCTTGAAACTAGTCTTTATTGCAACAAAAATTCTTTCCAGGGTTCTCAGATTGGTGGTTGGTTTTAGATTATTTAGTATTCTGATTGTTGATGCTCTCTGCAACTGATGAAAAAAGCTCAGCTGAAACTGGATTCTTTCTTCAGAATCAAGTCCTGCCAAGCAGAGACTTGATTCTAAAACTTTTATGACTGTGCTGGACTCCAGCGACCATGCTTCCTCTCACTGGGCCTCCTTCATGAATATGCGCGTTGAAACGTTCCCACTTCCTGCAACAAATAAGCAAAATCACCGTGGGATTCATGACACCTGTGCACCAGCACCTCACCATCCTGCACGCCTGTGAATCAGACTTCTAAATTCACAGGTGTGCGCTTGTAATTTGTGATTAGCAAACTGCCACGCCCCCATTTTTCCAAATAAGGAAACCGCTTTCCTCGAGTTGATTCATGAATGAACGAAGCGGTTACCGAGGAGAGACGTACATTTCACACTTTGTTACAAGAGATGGAACCAAAAGACGAAATAAGAACTTTACAACAACAGAAAGTGGAAGCCACATAAGGACTACTTTTCTAGTGTCTCCTCGGTATGACGATGGTAAAAAATAAATAAACAAACAAATAAAAATGCTTGGACCACATTACTGCAATAGCTGGGGCTGTTAACATAGAATCCCAGAGAAGCGCTCTGTGGACCAGGTGGGAAAAGTGAAAATAAAAGTTAATGCAAAAAAGAAAAAAGACACATTCCCACTGTACTGTTCTGCAAAATAAACGAGTCGTGGGTGCTTCCTGGCCAGCAGGCCACAGCGTT
>JBAMYA010047020.1:0-35273 GCA_037176975.1 Arrhamphus sclerolepis | reverse complement strand
GAATAACTGAGGTGGAGAGCAGCTGCTTTAAGGTGGAATAACTGAGGTGGAGAGCAGCCGCTTTAAGGTGGAATAACCCAGGTGGAGAGCAGCTAGTTGATGTCAGAAAGTCAGGATTCAGGAAACATTTGAAAAAGCTTTTACAACTAAAAGTTTAATTATTTTTTTGTAAAACTAACTTATTTATAATCACAATAAAATCATGTTTTTATGTCAGAATGTTGTAAAAAGTTGATATTTTCCAACAAAAAATTTTGTAATTTTAAGTTTTTGACATTTGTGATTGTAAGACATAAAGAATAAGTGGCCCTTAAACGGTAACCATGGTGATGATGTGGCCCAGGATGAAATAGAGTTTGACGTCCCTGGATTAGTGTGTTGGGACAGTAATGGTGTTGTTTTCTTTTTGTGACTGTGGACATCCAGTTCTATCGCGTCTCCAGCTGATGAGACTACATGTGGTCGTGTGAGGATCCATCTTTACCATAAATGTCTACAAGAGTGTTTCATTCACACTTCCCACAGTCTTAGGCCACGCCCTCTAATCTTCTGTACTTCATTATAATTTAAGTAAATACACATGTCCATGTTTGTTATAATTCAAATTAGTTGGAAACATCATTTCCTTTCAGCAGAACAATCAAACTCTTTCTTGTTCTCTGATACACAGAACAATGACTCCATCTTTTCCTGCCTCTCAGTCTTCCTTTTTCGCTTTTAAAACCTGGCTGTTTGCCAGATTAACTCCTAAGTGTGAATGAGTGTGAAAGCCAAGGAGCAGGATACTTTCCATTACCACTGTGAGGCTTTCAAGCAAAAAAAAAGAAACAAAAGTGATTCATGATCAATCTTCGTTTGAGAGGTTGGTTTGACGGAAGAGCAAAGTTAGCAGAACAGTAAGAAGACAAACGCAGCGAACAAGAGAACGAAGATCACACATGCAGTGTTGACCTTGACTTAGCAGGTGTGTTTGAGCAGTAAAATGATAAGGCACCATGTTGACATGGTGGTAATGATGTGAGGATCAGGGCACCTGAGGCCCCTGCACCCTGCTGCACCCCGCTGCACCCCGCTGCACCCCGCTGCACCCCGCTGCACCCTGGGGACTGAACTGAGATAAATAGACTAAGATAAGAGATTATGAGAACATGGTGACAAATAGTGATAATAATAATTATTATAATAATGATAACAATAATACATCACAATGATTGTGGCAGCACTTAGAAAAATAAAGGAAGTTTATGCAACGCAGATATTTCTGCTCAAAAACCTGGTAGAAGCAGCATTCATCCAGCTGTGCCAGACTGTCAGCCAGCATCTGCTAACGACAGGCCTGGTTATATTTAGGAAGGTCGTTAACACTCCGTCATTATTCAGTTGATTTAATTTTTAGATCATGTTCTGTTCTGATTGTCTCTGTTGCTTCTTGACTAATTTTTTTACTTTATTTTTTTTTCCCTAATTTGAAAGTTAAACACACATCTGCTTGTTGCCAGTGACAACACTGTGGTTGTACATGTTATCAAACTGATCATAACATGTGTACTTTTGTGAAAACAATGGCAGCTGATGCTGTAAATTGTTTGCATGCTTATAAAATTAGTAAAGATTAAAATGGTTGTACTACCATACATACCAATTTTATTTATAGAGCACTTTAAACACCCACAGGACCAAAGTGCTGAACACAATCACATAACACAAATATGATCAATCATAAAATCAACAAGCGAAGTAGAAAATATAAAATAGTAAAATAATCAAACATGGTCCAGCAAAGTCAACATCTCAGATTGTGTCAAAGGCCAAAGAAAAGGGACGGTCTTAAGGAGGGGTTTAAAATCAGGAAGTGAAGGGGCGTGTCTAATGTCAAAGGTTGTTCCACAGCTTTGGAGCTGCTACAGAAGACCACAGTCCCCTCTGAGCTTCGGCTTTGTCTTTGGCACCTTCAGAAGCAGCTGGTCAGCTGACCTGAGGGACCTGGAGGGCGTGTAGGGATGCTAGTGTGTACCCGTGTTAGTTAGCTTCTGAAGTTGTGTTCATGAATGAAGTCTGGGATCCTTGTTTCTGCCACTTATCTTTTAAACAGAACTGAGCTGAACTCTCTTGCTACTATTCTCTGTCGTTCATTATTCTTTCTTCCTTTATTGTCGTCATTTCTCTCTTTTTTTTTTTCACTGATTACTGCACTACTCATAACCATTAAAAATGTCTTGTCATGTTCAGGAGTCTAAAGTTCAAGATAAAACTAACCACCCAACAGGAAACAATGCTTAAAAGAATCTGCTTAAAAGTCTCATCATGCAATAATCCAAAAATGAATGAAATTGCTTTTAACAATAATAATACAGTAATAAGCCTCTGAAATTCCAGGAGGAAAGAAGGAAACTTCATCCATGCATGTTCACCTCCTCCCAGCTCAGCATGCCATGAGCCTGAGATGAAAATCTGAAATGTGGTATAATTATAATAGTACTTGAACACTGAGCAGCACATAAGGAGCCGATTGGCTAATCTTTCAGAATAATCTTCCAATATTTACAAATATAAGTGGCATACGTTTATGAAACTACATGAACTTATTCATCTAAATTTGGAGCGTGAAGTTTAGATTTTCACTCCTCTGGCCAACTATTAATCCATGAAATATTATTGTTTTGACTCTGCTTATAAGCTGGTGCTTGTGGTTATTTCAGTTTTGTTTTTTTATTCCTTTTTTCTTTCTTTCTTTTTATGATATTTTATACAACACTGTACTTATCCTATTTTTTTTAGGTTGTGCTGAATTGCATCATCAAGGTGATCATGGAGAAAGTTTCTAGTACTTTACTGAATCTATTCCACAAATAAGTACTAAAGCTCCTAAATCAGAGGAAGGTGTGTGCTTGTAAAAGACAGGTGTAACTAATGGTCACCATTCTGGTTTGTATTTGTGTTTGCACGTCTGTGACTTTCTGATTGATCACAGCAGCTTTATACCAGAGTCCAGCGGACACTTGCTTAATTAACAGGAGATGCAGCATCTCCATCCATTCTCACTGCAAGTTGTCCAGCAGAGACCTGAATAACGGATCTGCAGAGAGACCAGCAGAGACCTGAATAACGGCTCTGCAGAGAGACCAGTAGAGACCTGAATAACAGCTCTGCAGAGAGACTAGTAGAGACCTGAATAACGGCTCTGCAGAGAGACCAGCAGAGACCTGGGAGCTCATCCTTTACCAGCAAGGCCTCACAATGAGCATCGTTCTTCCAACATACAAACCAGTACTTCAGTCTATGCTGATAATGCCTTTTCATCTGTACCCAGAAATTTGGTTTTATTATTATTATTTTTATTATAAACACTTTGTATTTATATTTATAAAAAAGTGTTGTTGTTGCAGAAGTTAAAAACAACAACACTTGTAAACGACCATAGACTGGTTTATACGGCAGTAAGAGTCCCTGGGATTAGCTTCATGTATTATTGACAATAAAGTGTGTGTATGGCAGCTGGAAAATATTAGACTGTTTATTGTAATTGTTACTTTTTTGTTTTCATACTATTGATATTTCACATGCTCATATTGAGAGAACACAATAGGAACATGAAATAAAAGTTAGCAGAGATACACAAACTTAATCAGACAGTAACAGTACTACGCACTCTGAACATGATTGATCAAAAAAGGTTGGAAAAACTCTAATTATGGCCTGAAATCTTCAGTTCACACATGGACACACACTTGATCTGTATATCAGAGCTCAGAATTACGAATGTCTCCAGCCCATCAAGACTGTCATTCTGTCAAATTGTCTGTTCGTTTGTCAGTTATCAGCGTCCCGCTGCAGCATGCATACCTCTGTAATGACCACAAACTCATACCAGCAGCTCTAAATCTGGACCTTTTAAATCCAAGGTGACAGAAATGGCAGCATGTCTGTCAGCGGCTGTCCACACTGACGTAGCAGCTTTATGGGTATATTCATGTAGCATGTTTCTTAACAGAAACTGACTTCTTGCGTAGAATGGTGCATTGGGAAAGACAATCTTCCTGACGAAATGAGCATGTATAGGACAGGTTTTTCAGTGCCTCCTTTGCTTGCCTCATTTAAAAAAACCTCTCTCCCTGTTTTTTCTTCTCTTTTATGCAGCTCATAAAAGAGAAAATCTGTCTGTTTTTAATTAGCTGAGGACTGGTCGGCTCAGTCCTCCCCCCCCCCAGT
This sequence comes from Arrhamphus sclerolepis, assembly GCA_037176975.1. NCBI lineage: Eukaryota > Metazoa > Chordata > Actinopteri > Beloniformes > Hemiramphidae > Arrhamphus > Arrhamphus sclerolepis. The sequence goes on along the minus strand of JBAMYA010047020.1, from coordinate 31,064 downwards.
AAAGCAGTTTCAGCACAGACATAAAATAATATCAAGATGAGTGGTTTCTTTGAAGGAAAATGGTATCTTAATAAATAAGAACAAACTTGTAATATGATGTTGTTCAGTCTTTGCACATATATGAGAGTGTGCTGGGAGCCGGATGTGTGTGTCGTGATGGACCTCAGCTGAATCTTCTTCCTCTCCACAGACACATAAAAACTTTGCACAGCATTTGATTTGGACTAGCTGTCCAATTTGCTCTTCTCAGCCGGTGATCTCTGAAGTGCTAACGTTGTCTTGCAGACGTTTAAATTGCATTGAAAGATGACACGTCTGTCTTGTTGCCTGGCATGACATCGGCTGAACCAGTGTGATTTTCCACATAATGAGATGAGGTCTCATTGCCGGCAGTTCCACTCTGGAGTGTTTTTAAAATCACTTGAAGGGTTGTAGAGGTTGACTGAATCACCAGCTAATTTGAACCTGTCTGTTTTAGATGGAACTTGTTTCCTTTGTTCTTCATAAGACTGAAAGATGAGGGTTGGGTAGGATGTTTTATGTGGTTGTAGGATAAAATTAGATTATATTAAGAAGATTAGATTATATATGATGCAGTTTTTCAGCCATTAGTGTACCCTGTATAATTGTATCTTGACCATATCTGTAGTTCGACGCCTGACCCATATTATTATTTAAAATTGCTTCATTAAAAAAAAATCCATCTTTCATGAAGAAATGTATTTGCTCAATAATCACAAGCAAACAGTATGTATTACATAGCAAGCTTTGAGAGTTTTTGTTCCAAGTTAAATGACCATCATACATTTGTTGTGAGTGCATCTAATTGAATCTGACTCAGTACAAATTATCTTTGTAAATAAACCAGGGCTGGCACAACCAGTACGTCTGGTTATTGTGTTTGTATAAGTTGATAATGGAAAGAACAGTGGGCCTGTATTATTATCTCCACCAGTATCCCACTCTAATCTACAAACCAGTTGCTCTATCATTGAAAGAATAGAAGTATATACTGTAATGTGTCTCTATGGCAACAGTCTCCCTGTTTTATTTAAAATTATTTGATTTATTTAAATTTCAGAGTATCCATTTTTTTTACAGAACATGAGGTATTCATCTTGTGTAGGACAGAGGTGTTGTGATGCAGGATTACTTAAATTTCACTGGGAATTATGAAAGTGCTTTGAGTTCAATTGATGGTGACTTCATTACAAACACACGATTTGTTTGTGACAAATATTAGGTTTTAATACCTAAAGTGAATGCTGATAAGAGACGGTGCAGATGTCTTGGATGCAGAACAGAAATATGTTATTGAAAACAACATTGCACGAACATTATGGAGCCATTTAGCCATGGCAACTGCCCAGACCAGGTAGGTCCTCAAGCATATATTGTTTTAACACCTGTGAAATGAAGCAACTTGTCTGAAATTTACTTTCAACAGCCTGCTCAGTCATAGTTTTGCTTTTTGATGCTGGTTTGAAAGTAGTAAAATAAGTTGTAACAACCAAATAATTTTTGCATAGTTTGATCAAAGTGAATAATACATCCTGATTGCAGATTTACGTTTCCACATCTGCAGCAGCTTCTCTACAATGGCAATGTGAGCAGTAGAAATATTACACACTGATAATGTTCCTAAATCTTTTTTTGACTCATTTTTTTATATGATGTAAAGAGTTAAAATTAAACATTCAGCTGGTCTCACCCCACCTTGGCACGGTAACATCAAATGTCCAGCACTGACAGAAGAAACCATCTGTTTTTAGTGAGTGATAAGATCACCTGAAAGAATCTGTATTTCATTTGTTCTCCATCTTGTAATAAAGAAAGTAATGAAGAAACCAAAAATAACATCTAAAGGCTTGAAGCCATCACTGAATCTGTTAGGAGTCTACAAACATCAGTTCACTTCAATAATATTTTATTAATCTCTTTATTAATCTTTATTAAATTATGTTGCAGTAATTGTCATTATTTAGATTTCTTCAAAGATTAATTGTAGATGATTACCTGTGAGATCAGACTGAACTCTCCACAACAGACTGATAGAAGATCTGAACATCTGGTGAGCTGCCGTCCGCTTGGCCTGTCGGTACCTGTCAGCTGCCTCAGGAATCCCCCAAACCAAGGCAACCAGGCTCGGTAGGACTCCTTCTTCAGCTTGACAGCATCCCTTACTTCCGGTGTCTACCACCGGGTTTGGGGATTGCCGCCGCGACAGGCACCAGAGACCTTACGGCCACAGATTCAAACAGCTGCATCCACAATAGAAGTGGAGAACATGGTCCACTCAGACTCAATATCTCCAACTTCCATCAGGATCTGGTCAAAGCTCTCCCGGAGGTGGGAGTTGAAGACCTCCCTGACAGGGGATTCCGCCAGGCGTTCCCAGCAGACCCTCACGATACTCTTGGGTCTGCTAAGTCTGTCCGGCTTCCTCCACCATCAGCAGATCCAACTCACCACCAGGTGGTGATCGGTTGAGAGCTCAGCCCCTCTTTTCACCCGAGTGTTCAAGACATACGGCCGGAGGTCAGATGACACGACCACAAAGTCGATCATTGACTTCCGGCCTAGGGTGTCCTGGTGTCACGTGCACTGTGCTTATCATCACTTCTGTATGATCAATATGGATGCCTGAGATGTTATTGCTGTTGTTGCTGCATTCCTGCAGATGTTGGAGGAGGATTTGGGTACATAAGGTCTTCCAGGGCTGTCTTCAGCATGATGAATTCCATTGGCTGGATGAAGGCCAGTTCCAGTGATACTTCAGGCTAGACAGGAAGCAGTTTGACAGCTTGGTGATTGGGCCGCTGATCACCATGCAGTATACCAACTACCGCCACTTGATACCTCCTGCAGAGGGTGTTGCAATTTGCTTGCAGTTCCTGGCCACGGGGGATTCCTACCGTACTACTGCCTACAGCTATCGTGTGGGTGTGAGTACTCTGGCAGGCATCGTGGACCAGGTAACCAGAGTCATTTGGGATGCCTTGGTGCAGGGGTTTATGCCAGTGCTCACCACAGCGGACTGGAGGAGCAGTGATCAAGTTTTCTGTCATCATTTTGAGAGGGAACTACAGTACAGTAGGAACCAAAGTTTCACAGTATGTTTCCTGGGATCTTTGCAAGCGAAGAACATCTACATTCCAAATGGTAGTCAGTGTTTTACAGCTGAAGCACATTATAACTTATTTGCATAAAGTTCCACCATTTTTAACTGTTTTTAGTCACTGTAGTTTACTTTTGTTGCTCCTGCTCATTTAAACTGAATGACTTTTGGCAATTTTGCAGTTTTAGCGGTGTGAACCGGTGACCGGGGTAAAACACAAGAAATAAACTCTGAACTCTGGTGGAAAATGACCCAGTTCTGGTGAAATTATAATTATTAGCTTTACTGGTTTCCAGTTTAGGTCTGGCAGATGTTCATGGGTTTGAAATTAGTTTTAGACCCATGGAAGGTTTGGAAGGTGTGTATCCCATTACATCTCGGAAAAAGTGACTCAGCATTTCAGAACAGGAACATCGTAGCAACGGTAGAACATGGTGGTGGTAGTGTGATGGTCTGGGGCAGGTTGCTGCTTCAGGACCTGGAAATCATGCTGTGGTAAATAGAACTATGAATTCTGCTGAAGGAAAATGTCCAGACATCTGGGTTCTGTAGCAGGACAATATTCCAGAACACACCAGCAAGTCCACCTCTGAATGGCTGAAGAAGAACTAAATGAAGACTTTGGAGTGGCCTAGTCCAGGTCCTGACCTGAGTCTGATTGAGATGTTGTGGCAGGACCTGAAAACGGAGGTTCATGCTGGAAAACCCTCCAATGAGGCTGAATTACAACAATTCTGCAAAGATGAGCGGGCCAACGTTCCTCCAGAGCTGGAGAAGACTCATTTCCAGTTATCACAAACGCTTGATTGCAGTTGCTGCTGCTGAGGGAGGTCCAACCAGTTATTAGGGTTGGGGGGCACTTACTTTTACACACCACTGTATCTGTTTGGTGAAAGAATAAAAACACAAGACAGAAAAGAAGATCTAATGAAATGACTGTCTCCATCTGTGCAGCAGTCATTCCCAGTTTGGTCCAGTCTGGAACTGGTTTAAACTGATTGAGTTCGATTAGACACAAATGTGACTTAGATTTAAGTAGGAATGTAGACGATAACGTTGCAGCTGGTCACCAGATGTTCAGACTATGGAAGCAGATGTTTGCTGTTCTGAAGCATCCATGTGTCTGCAACACAAGCGGGAACCCAAGAGGGAAAGACATCAGCAGTGATATTAGAGAAGCAATCATTGCAGCACATCAGTCTGGAAAGGGTTATAAAACATTTCCAAACACTTTCTGAAGTTAAAGTCCATGAGAGCACAATCAGAGAAGTCTGAACCTGCAGACTTCTGGAACAATAAACTCTGGACTCATGAAACCAATGTGGAGTCCAGAACCAGGTTTGGAGGAGACCAGAACCAGGTTTGGAGGAGACTAGAACCAGGTTTAGAGGAGACCAGGGGTCTCATTTATAAAACCTGTTACGCAAGAAAACATCTCGTGAAGCAGGGTGAAATTTGGGGTCGCAACATTCCTCGCAAAAGTCGGGATCTATAAAGAATTTCTGTGCGTAAAAAAGTTCCCAATATTCCTAAACCTTTGGACCACAGGTGTAATCTTGCGTAATGCTCCCGCGAGGTTTTCTAGACTGCATTTTAGTGACTTCCGATGGTAACTCGAAATATCACATGGATAAAGATTTCTGCACAGCGCACAGCTGCATCTGAGACAATCCTGGGGGTCTCAGGGGGAATTTCACCACGGAGCACAGCTCCACGATGATGTCACGACATTAAAGACAGCAATAAAGTTCATTCTTTAACAAATCCTTGAAAATGCATTTGGCACATCAGACATAACGTCACACAAATTACTCAATATTATTTCTATTTCTTTCAATTCATCAATTGTTTCTCTGATTTTTCAGAACAGCATTCGTCAGCATCTGTCCTCCTGCAGACGTGCATGCGCTTGGAGCGTGGTTGTATGGTCTCCATGGTTACCATTTTGATCAATTACGTTGATCGGCTTCCTCATTTAAATACACATTGACATTCACGAGGTGCTTTGCATTGATCATTTATGGCTGAATGTGGGCGTGGAGGCGGAGCCTTGCACGCAAATGTTAACGTGCAGCTGTGATCTATTAAGGGAAATTGCTTGCTGGTGAGCGTACGTAGGGTTTTATAAATCAGATTCCTTTTCTTGCGTACGAAAATTCTAACTTTTTGGCGCTAGAAATCTTTCAGGATGGAATCTACGCAACTTTTTATAAATGAGGCCCCAGAACCAGGTTTGGAGGACACCAGACAGCATCTCAGCTGAAAAGTCCATCTGTCAGAATGAAACTGGGTCATGTAACAGGACATTGACCCCAAACACAGCAGATCTTCAACAGAACAGAAAAAGAATGAAGACGTCAGTCTGAGTGAGATGATGGTGAAACATCTAAAAACCTTGAGGTGTAAAGAAGATTGGACCAATCATGTGAGAGACTGATGAGGTCACACAGGAAATGACCTCATCAAGCTGAGTGAACTAGTGAACTCTGGAGGTACTTAGTATTAACGTTATAAACATTTATTATATTAATGTTAAAAAGATTTATTATATTAATTTTAAAACTGAGACCTGGACCTGGACTTGGACCTGGACCATCAACTAAGAAACTGAAAACTTCCAGAACCTTCATGGTCTCTAGTTCTGTTGTCGTGACTTCACGTTTCAGGTTGCTTCAATCCCACGTTTGATGCTGAAACAGCGCGGCAGCATGTGCTCATTCTGCAGTTAATTCCAGCGGTTGCAGCTGGAGCGCGGACAGCGTCAGTGAATCATCGGGGTCTGTCTGAGGATGCTGGATCCAGCAGGCGGTGTTCGTCATCCCCCACACAGCTGTAAAATGCCTGGCTTATCTAAACAACGAGAGGCCCTGGAGGGCCAAGGGTCCCAACAAATGAGCTCCCATAAAACTTCTTATTTTACAGGGACACGGCGATGGCGAGAGGAGGCTCAGAGCAGCCTTCACGCTGATTTCACTCCGCTATTTACAAAGCCCACCCACGGGTTTCACTGCTCTGACCAGGAGCCAGTCACCTTCACGTGCACAGAAACACATCCATCATACCAGCAGATGACACTTCTAAACAAGCCGGACACATTTGATCCCAAACAGCAAAGCACGGGTGAAAACCTGACCATCTGATGACAGCTGTGGCGTTAAAATGTACAAAAATTCATCTTTTCGTTTTCTTCTGGTCAAGTTCTGGCATCATTTTTCACTTCAGTTTGTTTGTCACTTTGACTGAGTGGTTGGTTCAGTTTCACTGTATGTTTTCATACCTTCAGTATGATGCGTTTTAATTATATTAGTCATTTATTGCCAAAACCACATAATGACAGTGACACTGATCGTAATAGTGATGATCATTTTTTTCACGGTAAAGCAGCAAAGTTTTTGTAAAACTGAGGCTCGTCGTCATGTGATCTCCACATTTCATCATAAATCATGACGTTTATAACTTGACATTACAGTTTTGATTTTAATTCAGCTCAGTTTTATTTATTTACAACAAAGTCATAGTCTAGTCCTGCTCAGAAACCCAGATCATGACCCCTGAGCACATGGCAAAGCCTTAACAGTAGCAAGAAAAAAACTACCTCTTGTGCAGAAACCTGGACCAGGACTTGGATCAGTTCTAGGGGGACCCTCCTGCTGATAGCCAGCTGATTAAAACAAGACATGAGGAAGACAGGACAGAGAGGATGAAGGACAAAGAGAGGAGAAGAACAAAATATGTAACATGTGGTACAAGAACTGGGACTCAACTCTCAAAATAATAAAATGGCTACTTTCTCATGTAAGACTGTTACTGATTATGGTGAAGGACTAAAGGGGGAGGAGCTCCAGACCACCTGGAGTCTACCTGTGAATGTGTCTGCTCACATAAAAAGCTGCTCAGTTTATCTCTCTTAATAATCATAATTTCAACTAAAAACTGAAAACCAGTGTGTTCCACTAAATGTAATTTCAGGCGTAAATCTTTAATGCCTCCTAAGTCTGAGTTGTTCCAAATTATTGCCCATTTTTCACCGTAACATCAGCCTCTGAGGTCATCTGACTAATTCTGTCTCTTTTTGTGCTAACAATGGAAATTAACAATTAAACATTTATGACGCACGAGTTCATGGAAACACTTAAACTTGATGACATTGATTTGTAGTTAACGTTACGACGCTGCTAATGATGGTCTGGATGAAGTGTGAAGAGTTACTGAAACGTGAAGCTGATATGGTAAAGAATCCTCGTAAAACTTAAATTACAGAGGACATAAAGTTAATGGAAGTGGAGACATGATTGTCTAAAAGAAGAAAAGAACTAAACAGCTGACTGTATTTAAAACCCGATTCTGCTCATTTTAGGCCGTCTAATTTTACTCCAGAAACTGGCAGTATTTATCAAAGACAAAAAATAAATAAATAACAAGAATCTCCTAAAAAAAAAAAAAAAAAAAGAATCACAAGCAGATCCTTCTTCTAAAAAACAAGCCATTTGGCTCAAGTGTTTCCTGATTGGCTAGATCCCTGGAGGCTTCTGATGGGCGTGTCCCCTGTTGATGTGAGGTTGCTATTTTTTCGTAAACATAAATACAAACAACAACTGAACCAGATAATCTCTAATCAAAGGCCTTTTTCCTTCCACCTGCAGTCCCAACGAGCAGCGTGGGATCAGAAATCAGCTTCTAATCTGTGGTTTTTAATCTGGACGCGACCTTTTCATACTGAATGAAGAAGAGAACAAAGTCTACTCTGATTGGACACTTTTGTGCACCTCAACTCAGATGCCCCGCCTTCCCAATATCCTGAACACGCCTCCTTTCCATGGAAATATAAAAGGAACCCTGTGATGCGAGCAAATGTTTGCCTGTAACAGTCAGCAGCCATCAGAATGAGGAAGTGGACCGTACAACCAACCATCATTATTCAAAGTCTAAATATACGTTTTTGTTAACAGGTGTGGAAGTGGAATTATAATAAAATGCCTCTGAAGCTGCCAAACTACTCCAGACTCCACAGCTTCTAATAAATGAGGCTTTCTTGGCGTGACGAGGAGTGAAATGGATCACTCAGACGCTGTGAAGAGTGTGAAAAAGATAAAGAATGTTTCTATTAAAATAGACCAGATATATGTGACTTTCTAAGAGCTTTAATCTTTCTGTCAACTGAAGGAGCCATCCACTCAGTCGGGGTTGACCATCAGACTTAGAGAGAAGTTTCTACAGCAACATCTGGGAAACAAAAGTAAAATATACTTAGTAGATCAGCTGGACTATAAAGAAGCTCATCCCTCTCTGACATCACGAGGAGCCGATATTAGAAACCTGAAATATTTTGTTTTCAGGAATACAACTCCTCAAGTTTACCTCGTTTTAATGTTCGAGGTCATAATTCATAGTGATGATGCTGTAGAAAAGTTAAAAAACACTAAAAACTCAACATCAACCAACACTTACGTACAAGAAAACTTTCTCTGCCAGATTAAATTGCGTAATATCCAATTTAAAAAAGAGTTCTTCCAGGTTTTGTTGCTAAAGTAAGATGCTCGGTTAAGCTCAGGACGTTGTCGAGCTGACTGGGAACTGTTGAGGTTGCTATTTGGTTGACCTTGGTCCTGAAAGTCTGTCCTTAATAAACCTGGTTTTAGGAGTCCAGAACCTTGAATCCATCAGGATCGCAGGGGTTCGAACATCAGCACCTTCAAACATTAGCTCTGAGGTGTTCAGCCGATGTTCCCACCCCATCCTCTCCCCTCCAGACCAGCAGCTGATCAGGCCAGACCCACGGTATAGACAGGGAGGCTCGGGCTAATTAGAGTGCTATTTTAACGAAGCGCTCGCTTCTCTGCTGCAGAGAAGAACGTAAGCAGGGTCTGACACGCCGTCCTTCCCCTCTCAGCCCTCACAAAGGCAGATAAATCTCCTCTGGACAGGATAATTACCAGATAATTTTATCCATAATGATGCTTGTCAGTCTGGAGTGTTGATTAAATTAGAAAACTGTGAATACCCCCCCACCCCGCCCCGCTCCCCCAACATTTCTGTCAGAAGAAAAAGGAAAAGCGAAAGAGAAACATGCAGACTGATAAACGTGTGTGTTTGTAGCGTCGGACTCTGCAGAAGTCAGATTCAGCTAATGACCAACATTTGGGAAATAAAATAAAAAAAATACATTAAAATGATTTCATTCTCCAGGGATTAATATTAATTACAGTAATAATGACGTGCACATGCAAGAAGAGTAATGACAGAGCCCAGTGCATGCTGGGAGACCTCCCAGCAGCCTGAACTGTCAGCTTTATCAGGTAGACTGTTTCACCATCAGAGTTAGCGGCTGAGATTTTATCAGTTACGACTTTCTTTATTATCAATTTGAAAAGCTGTGATTTTACACACAAATTGACTTGTTTTGTCCAAAAGTCACAATTTTACAAAAAAATTGAGATTTTTATGACACAAAATTCTGATTTGATGTCAAAGATTTTGTGAAATTTCAAGAAAATATTTGTGTTTTACAACTAAAAGTTGTGATTTTCCAAACAAAAAAAGAGAAATATTAGTTTTGAAAAGTTGCAATAACTAAACTAAACCTTGTGATTTTTAAAACAAACGTATAATTCTACAAAAGTTGTACTTTTGTAACAAAGTTGGGAATTTCTGCCAAAAGATTTTGGAAATTAGTTATAAATTAGTAAAAATTTCATAATTTTTATGACAAAAAGTTTCAGTATTGTGAAGCTCACAATTTTACAACAAAGAAATGTGACATTAGGACATTTTCTGTCAAAAAGTTTCTAATTATCAGAGTCTATATTTTGTGACTAATTATTGGAATGTTACGCAAAAATGTGATTTTACAAAAATGTTAAATTCTAAGTTGGTATTTTTTTTGGTCAAAAAGTCAATTTTATAAATTTGGTGATTTTTAAAAGGAAAAAAGTCACAATTTTGACGTTAAAAAAAAAGTTAATTTTATGAAATTTGAGATTTTATGATAAAAATGAGCTTTTTATAACAAAGTTGCAGAACCTTAAAATTTATGATTTCACTTCAGAAATCTGTGATTTTAGGACACAGAGTTGCAATTTTATGTCAAACGGTTGTGATCTTGCAAAAGTCAACATTTTACAGCAAAAAGTTTAAATATTAAGCTAAAAAAAAAGTGCAACTGTGCTTTTTTTATTTAAAAAAATGTTATACAATAGTATAATTTTTTTTGTCCAAAACTCACAATATTGTAGATTTCATGACTTTACAAAATTAGCTGTTGTCAAAACGTTATGATTTTGTTAAAATGTGAAATTTTAAAGCAATGCCAAGATTGTAAGATTGTGCTCTTTAGCGCCCCCCTATGGTTGGGAAGCGCAATCATCTGATTCAAGTTCCATTGTGTTGCTTGCCTTTTTTTTCTTTTTAAGATTTATATCAAAAATATGATGTGAAATCATACTAGATTATATTATTAGTATTACTAATAGGGAGCAGCTGAAAAGAAAGTTATTGTATTATAGAGTAATTGTCAATTAACTGATTACCAACATCAGGTTTGACTAAAACTCAACACCTGCTGTCAGGCACGGTAGTGGAAGGGTGGTGATCTGGGACTGTTTTGCTGTCACCCTGCTGATCAATAACAGAATAAAAGTCTGGAATGACCTCCAGTCCAGAGCTCCAACTGACTGAAGTGATGTCGTGTTTCTGAGGTTTTAATACGAACTAATCGTTTTACACAAATAAGAATAGAATCATGAGGGCGTACAAACTTTTTCAGGCGACTGCATGTGTCCAGGAGTCCAGGACCGGCAGACAGGTCGCTGGTTTGAGCTCTGGACCTGCAGAGGAGCTTCAGTCTTTGATGAGAATTTGAGCTTCTTCAGTGATTAATGAGATGACAACGGTAAAAGCCCGCTGCGTTCAAGAGAAGACAAAAGACGAGACGTCGTAATTAGCGTACGCTGCGGCAAACACTTTCTTTTTTTAAAATGGATAATGAGGAACTGCAAAGCTTTTAGCCATTTCTGCTTCTACAAAGACGCCTGAAGAACGCTGAAGTCAAAGTCTGACGATGACAGAATCAGAGCAGAGCTCCTCAGCTCCCTGCGACCACAGGGAACACGGCAGGAGATAACTTTACTGCTGTTGTCATTCACGGATTAAAATCACTCACATTTCCAGGAGAATGAAGGGTAGAACAACAGAAGAAGAAAAAATATAAAAGAATAATAGAAAATGAAGAAAATAATAGAAGAATAGAAGGATTGAAAAAAGAACGCTGCTGCCCGGAGGGCTGGAAGAGAGGCGACGAAACTGGAGAAGTTTCTGAGTCTGATCAGACAAGCGGGAGTGAAAGGAGGAGAAAAAAGGAGGGAAAAGAAAGGTGAAAAATGCCTTCTAGATTCACTCTTACCACCAAAATAGTTCTGTTCATCTATATTACAACTGCGACATCAGGTTCTTTACACTTATCTCCATGATTTTAACACTGATATCTGACATGAGACGGAGATCAGACTGGGTGAAGATGCTCAGTGGACAACACCTCTGCATGACTAGGAAGTGGTCTAAGAGACTACAGAGTTAAATCCAGCTGTGAATCTGTAGGATGATTTAAAGTTTCCTGTTTAATTACTGTGAATAAAAGGCCACTAGAATCAGATATGTGAAAAATAAAAGTATAGTAGATCTTTCCCTTTTGGAGGAAAGTCAGCACCGTGCATTCTGGACCAAAGAGAACAGTCCAGACGGTCCAACATCCAGGTTCTGTGGCGGTCTGAGGCTGTATCTGTGATGGTTTGGAGACTTTAGAGCGACACCTGCATCTTCATCAGGGACGCTCATGAATTTATTTAACGAGACAAAGTGAAGGCAGATGAAGTCACGGGTGAGGAAGAAGACAGTACGTCTGTCTGCAGCTCCAACCTGTCCACATTGTCCACAGACTGTTGGATATCTGAAGACATTTGCAGAAAGAAAAACCTTCAGCTCCAGACTTTTCTGGTTTCTGTCACCTCGTCTCTCTCAGGAGGGATGAAATGGTTATTGTGTATAATTTAGATTAATAAATGGATGACAAAAAAATTAGATTTAATTGGAATAAAGATAAAACTGGGCTCCATCGAACCCGTTGAGATGATTTTAGTTGTGAACAAATGAAGTGAACAGAAATGTCATTGATCCGTGTTTGTAATGTCTGTAAAGACGAGCGAACAGCTCCGACTGCGTCTTCAGCTCCAGACGGTAAGTCCTTTGTTGTCAGCGACGTCTTGAATCCATCAGCAGATGGTTTCCTTCAGAGCTTCTGCCAAGCGTTTAGTGAAACTGCCTGCAGCTGCTGCTTGTTGGACATCTCTCTGGCTTTTTGTTTTGTCTTCAGAAAGTAAAATGCTTTCAGAACCGGGTCAAGTTCAGGTGACTCATTAAGCAGCCAAATGTGAACCCGTCTGTCTGGTTTCTGTGGTCCGTGTTTTAAAACCAGAAGACAAATGTGTCACCGTGCAGATTCTCTGGTGAAAACTGGAGATCACACGAGTCAAACTCCACTTCATCGCCATGGTTACTGTCAGAGACGTTATTTCCATGTCTTCAACAGGCTGCGTTGCCAGGTTTCCTGCTAGTTCCTGGACTCGGACTACGATGGTGTTTCTGACGTTAAGTTCCAGTTTCTGGTTCACAACTGGTCCAGCTCTTTTACTGGCAGCTAACATGAGCTGACTTAACTTTCTGCCCTTAAATCACAAATATTTGGTCGTTTAAAAAAGTTAATTTGTGTCATAAAATCTCAAATTTTGCAACAATTGTTGACTTTTGTCCAAAAACTTTTTTTTTTGTAAACTTGTGAATTTTGACAGATTGAGACTTTTTCTTCTAAAACGGTCTTTAATGGAAAATTATAACTTCTTCTTGTGAAGAAGCTGATTTATGTAGAATTGTGTGTTTTTGTCATAAATATATAATGTTTTTGTGAAATAGTGACGTTTTCTCAACGTTTTCATGACTTTTTGACGCTAAATTGCTTCTTGATTGAGGATCTCCACTCGGCATCACCTCAGTCATTCAGATTTCTAGTGATGAGTACGTCATCGTGGTTTTAACGCTCTCGTGGGCCAGAAGAAACGAAGTGGTGGCCTGGATTTGGTCCACAGACCTCGAGTGTGACCCACTCGCTGTAGACGATTTTCCTTCTTGGGAACAGTACCAACTTTGTCGTGTGGTAAAGTGAATGTTAATCCAGAATTACAGGATTATTTTCTTCCAGGTTCGAGAACTTTTACAACAGAGTCACTGCTGCACTTTGTTCTGGTTCAAGTTTCCAATCATCTGTGAGTATGAACTCTGGTCGACTTGTCGTAAATAGGCGCTATATAAAAAAATTTAATTGAATTGAATTGGTAAAGTTTTTTTTCTTTTTCAGTACGGCACAGCCTCATTTCAAACGCAGTTGGTACAAATGTAGAAAAAAAGAAAGAAAAAGAAATGTGTGGATGCTGGAGCTCCTCAACAGTCCTTTTATTTTTGTATTTTTCAGTTCTTGATGGACCAGATGTGTCCAGCTGCTGAAGGTCTGGACTGCAGGCTGACCGGTTCAGCACCCGACTCCTCTTCTACAAAGCCTTGTTGTTTTTTGTAACGAATGCAGTATATGTTGTATTGTTGTCTAGATGAGACAGATGTTGCTCTAAAACCCCTGGATAAACCCTCAGTGAGGCCGGGAGATCTAAAATCATCATGATGGAGATTAACGAGCAGTTTTAGAGTAGTTTTACTAGAAAAGCTTGACATTAAAACTTTGATATTACATTAACGTTAGCTGGCGCTTTTATCCAAAGCTACAGCGGAAATACAACGAAGCCATGGTAACGGAGTTAATTAGAGTGAGTTCAGCATACAAGTGCAGCTAGGACACGATACAAGGTCAGGTTAGAAGTTAGAGGATACAGATACAACAGAAGGAATTCTAGGAAGAGGAGAGTTTTAGAGAGGGATGACTGCTCTGGTAGCTACTGGTAACTCTGGTAGCTACTGGTAGCCTCCAGTTTGTGGAGGTAGAGTTGTGTATCATCTGTATAGCAGTGATATGAGAAGCTGTGTGATTGGATAACATGTCCCAGAGTGGTGATGTTTTTGGTATATGGCAAAGAGAAGGGGTCCCAGCACTGAGCCTTGAGGCACCACTGTGGAAAGATGAGGACATCATATATATATAGATATAGATATATCACGAGGAGATCTAGGATAGGCTCCAGCAGACCCCTGCACAGGAATTAACGGGTCTAGATAATGAATGGATGGATGGATGGATATATGCAAATCCTATTCCTACCCCTGTCAAATACAAAAGATTTCTTAATTCTCTCATTTGCAGATTATTATCTCACTTCATATTTGATATAAATAGGACACATAGAAACTTTAAAAATACTATTAAACACTTTTGAGAGAATTAAACACTTAAAGAGAATGATTTGTTTGAACATCCTGTGGCTTTTTGTCTGGATATCACTGTGGTAGGAATAATTTTTGACATATGCATTTAATTGTTACTTCACTAACTAAATTGGTCATGGCTCCAGACATTCGTACATGTCCTATTTATATGAAATATGAGCTGAAATAATGATCTGTAAAGGAGAGAATTAAGAAATGAATAATTTTGGGTTGAGTGTGTGTGTGTATATATATATATATATATATGTGTGTATGTATAAAGAGAGACAAAGATGTGTTTTCAGGGCACATCAACAGAAACGGTGGGAAAGTGATGGCAGAATTAAAGAAAAAAAGAGAACTAAGTGACATGTTTCATTGATGAATGTTGGTGTTGATTAATTGCCTGCCAGCACTGATGCCAGCTGTCCGTAAATCACTAAAACACTAAAACACCTCCAGACCATCAGACATTCAGGGTTTAAACTGCTGGATGTTCCCTCTTCTTCAGTCTGGAGAACGTGATGTCTTTGGTCTCTATAAATTATTTCTCGTTTTATTTCATCTGACCACAGAAGGTTTCATCTTAGTGGATTTGTGCATTTGACTGAATCAAACCTCTGATTCTAAATGAGCTCATACTTTTAATGAGATGCTTAAACTGGAATTGGGTTGTACATCCTTTGTTTGGTTTTTGTCACTTCTACCTTCACATTTCATACCTCCACAGGTTTTCTATGTTATACTATAAATAAAATACAGGTTTACATTCTATTTCTTAATTTACTTTGCAGTGTTGAAACATTTTTGGATTTAAGTTTTTGGATTGTTAATGGTCATTAAAATGTGTTGCTTTGATGTAACAAGTTGTCCCAAAGTGAGGAAAACAGAAGAGAAAAAATGAATCTGAATCACAAGTTTGCTATGCGTTGTTTTTAATATTTTATCTTGAATCACATTTATTCTCCATCCAGATCTCTGGGGTTTATCGTTTCTCATAAAAAAAACTGGTGCGGAGATGGAACCAAAGATTACCAGAGAGAAGAGTCGTAAACGTTTTTTCGTTTTCTGGAGGTCATTCAGGATCTGAGTAAACATTAAAAAACTTCAACTTAATTAATCTCAACTGAAGCACCATTAACAGTCCTTCCTTCACAGACGAGTCTCAACTTCTGATTGGTCGTTAAACCGGATGACGACATCAGGCCATCGGCAGCTCGTGATAGGCTGCATACTGTCCAGTCACGTGATGGTAGATCTGTAGAAGAAATGAGCCACAGAGGGAACAAATCTGTAATCTGTAAAACCCGAGTTGTAGCTGGTACCGACTGTGACGGGTTTCATTCTCACCTGCCTCTCGATGTCAGCCAATAGGCTGCTGGCTCCCAGCCGGAACAGGTGAGGGCAGAGCCAATCATCTCCCAGCTCCTCTTTGATCAGATTCAACCACACCAGAGACTCCTGAGCGGTCCGGATTCCTCCTGCGGGCTTAAAGCCCACCTGAGAGGACACCAGCACACCTGTCACTGTAGCAAACGTTTAAACGGCATGAAACGTCAAACATAAAACACCAACTGATCTTCATCCACGTCTCAACAGCTGCACAACCACATCCATCAGATCACTGGAGGAGAACAGACTAATTACTTCATGGACAGTTAGATGGGATCAGCAGTTTGTGAACCTGAAATGAGTCTGAAGGTTTAGTTCTGAGCTACTTTAAAGGTTAAAGGTGTTTGCTGCTCATAAGATGCATCTGCTGAGGTGAAACATGCCTCTCAGAACACCTGGAGACGTTTTAGCTCCAACACAACCGATGGAGGACGGAGTACGGTGGAGGGAGCTTCATGATGCGGGCAAAACCTCCTCAGTAGAAGCTTGGTGATGCAGCAGGGCCATGAAGCTAAACATGGACTTCAGAAGAAGAAAGTCCACCTTCTGGACTGGTCCAGTCCACAGACCTGCTGCTGTAGGAGCTCCAGAGATCCGTTTCACACCAGACAAAGCGGTTTTCGAAAGGAGGAGCGGTTCCAGAAGTCCTCCAGAACATTGAGCTGCTCTGATCCAGAGATGCTGGAAGAGTTTGATCAGGTTACTGAGGACTAGGAGGAGAACGAGGAGAAACTCCTGCTGACGTCTTAAAGGTGTGTTCAAGCTGACCTCATCAGCTTCAGCTTTGTTTCTGTTGTCACTCAGATGGAGGTTAAATCCAGACTTTACGCTCTCCTGTGCTTTTGAAGGACTAAGAACCAAACCCAACCATGATGAGAGCCGGTCCCTGGTCCCCATGCAAGCCCCGCCCCTGCTGCTGCACACCAGTTTTACAGTTTTACATCAGCAGTGAGGACACGGTTCCTGCTGTGGTTGGATGTGGGTTGTGTTTTCAGCATCAGGATGTTTGATCACTGCAAAGAGAGCTTAACAATTACTGCAGAGACCAAGAAGTTCCTGAGCTCCAGGAGCTTCTAGTTTGGTTGCTTCATCATGACTTCATCAGTCAAAGAGATGTCATAACAGCTCGTTAGATTCTTCTCATCGCTCTTCATCTGTGCAGCAACACCAGAGCACTCACAACTCCACGCTCGAGCGTCTGAATGTTGTAGTTTGAATTCCGGCAGACTGAACCGGCGCGTCTGCTTGGATGCAGAGAAACCTGCAGATGCTAAATGAAGCCATGCTAGGGATGGCTTCTTTAATAAAAGAAAGAGAAGAAAAAAAAAGAAACTTTAAAGATGTCGAACAAGTTAGAAAAATACAGAGTTGAAGAAAATAAACAGAAATGATGTTAGGAACAGCTCGCAACGAACTGATCGTCAGCAGACAGGTGTGTTACTACAAACAGGACCAGAATCCTCTCAGATGTGAGAACTGCAGACATGATCACTTCAACTCTCCTGCTGCTAAAACTGATTAAATGTTTCCACATGCAGCCGTCTGTCCTGGTGTCGTTCATCTGAGCTTTAATTTGCCTCCTTCAGATCATGAAAATATTTCATTTTTACCAACAGTAACCACTAAATTAACTAGTGAAAGACATGAAGACAACTGTTATGACGCCATAGTGATGTTGCGCTCCCCTTCTCCTCCCCAGCCTTCCATCTTCTGACCATCCTGGTGTTTACCAGCACCTGTCTCTGGGTGCCACTGTGGGATGCCCACTGGTGTGGCCCACTGGTGTGGCCAACCTGCAGTCCAACCACCACATATTTATCCGTTTTTATACCAGATATCTGGATATTTTTATCTCTCTCCTCTCTTTGTCCTTCATCCATGTTTTCCTTCACCCAGCTGGCCATCAGCAGGAGGGTCCCCCTATAACTGATCCAGGTCCTGGTCCAGGTTTCTTCCCAAGAGGGAGTTTTTTCTTGCCAGTGTTAGGCTTTGCCATGAGCTCGGGGGTCATGATCTGGGAGACAACTTTGTTGTAAGTAGACGCTATATAAATGAAACTGAAAAGAACAGAATCTATTTAGATGATTGTCTAAAGTCTCCTTCATTTCTAAAACAGCTCATCTGTTACTGACAGCAGGTTTAAAGTTAAACCTGCGTCCGCACGTGTGAGAGTTGGTCCTGAGCTGTATCGGGCTGGTGTCGTCTGACAGCTGCATCAGCTTTGAACAGCGGCGACTGTTAAACAGCTCTGTTCAATAAAGACAAAATATGTTCCGATATTCCGGATTTTATCAGCTTAAACACACTGTGTTGTCTACTACTGTCACACAAATCTCATTTTATGGCAAATGAATGCAGAAAACCGGCTAATTCCATCGGCTTCACTGGTATCAGTACGAGTCGCTGGGTCAGAATCTGGAAGGAAAAAGTAGCAGCGGTGCGTTGTTATGACAACAGCTGGAATGACCTCCTCGTATAAGTAAAGAAGAGATTTTTGTGAGAGCAGAGAGAGCCTACGGGTTTCAGATGGCTGCGGCGTACACATCAAAGTTTGATGCTCGACGTCTGTAGTCGAACCGTCAACCGTCCATCAGATCGTCACATCAGAACTGTTGGAGGTTTGGACAATGTGGATGAGTCGTTATGGGACATAAATGACCATCCGTTTATCCATCCATCCGTCCATCCACTCTTAAGCCAGCAGAGACATCATCTCTCCAGTCTGTCCTGGGCCAGGAAGCACCCTGACCAGAAGCAGAAACCACCTCACGCCTCCTCTCGTGGAGGAGCAGCGACTCTCTTGAGTCCTCGTCTTGCGCTGTCGCTAAGGGCTCCTACAAACGGAAGACTTTAAGCTCACCGACGTGAAACAGTCATGGCGACGTCTTTGGTGTTTCATGACGGCTGTCGGACTGATCATGTGACCAAAGACTACCTGATATCCATGACCAGGACCACATTCCTCTATTTTAAAGTATTTTCAGCACATAAAATCTTCTACTACTTGATTATCTTGTTTTTTTGTTTGTCAGCGAACACTGATGACTCTTCTGCACCTGCCCACATCTTTGCTTCAGCTGCAGCCTACGAGTCAGGACTCGTCATCGTAGAGTCTGATACACCATTGTGGACATCGCACCAAGATGAAAATCACACAGTATGAGATGTTAGCATCTCAAACAGCTGTGGTGCAGAGGAAGAATCAGCCACCGTACTTAAAAAGTTCATTTAAGCCACTCGCTGGGTAATAAACTGTCCAAACCCACAGTTCACGACCACAGCTGTGGTCAGAACATAAATCTACGAGTCTCTTCACCACAACAGACCGTTAGAGTCCATATTACTGACCCACCTGTCAATCTGCTGTTCCATTCTTCCCTCACTGATACCAACGTCTGAAACTCCTTATCTCCAACCCAGACAGGACCTACTGCCCGTTCCTGACTGAGAACTCTGGTCTCACATTTGGAGGTTCTGATTCTCATCCTCGCTGACTCACAGTCAGAGACCTGAAGATCACGACTTGATGACGCCAACAGAACCATCAGAGAGTCCTTAGGTCACCAAACTGAACCCCCTGTTGAGGTTAGCTATTAAAATTTTAAAAAAGGTCCCTAAATGAGAACATGGGGAACTGAACATAATCTCTCCTCAGATGGAGCTACGTTTGAAAGAAAACTGGTTAAACTGGTTAAAGTGTTGGTGGCAGTGTGGCTGGGGACCTGCGTCAGCTGAAAGTGGGTAAAAATAATAAATGTGTTTCAGAAATCTTGGCCTGTCACTTCCGTTTGTAAAAAAGATCAACTTCTCTGAGACTGCTTGATCACATCCATGGATAAACTTCAGTCAACTTGCTTTTCAGTTCCTCATTAGCTTGTTCTGGGCGTTCCACCCACACGTCACGATTTACGATCAGAAATATTGAGGATCAGGTCTTAAAGTCTTGGAGCTGTCAGAGGTCATCTCAGCAGCCTTCAGACTCACGTCCACTAACACACATGTACATCACAGAAAAAAACACGACAGAATGAACACGTTTACAAGGTTACAAGACTGATTTTTTTATGTCCATGCTTTTTAAAATCAGAATGCAATTAATAAAATTACGTTTAGCTAAATGTAAAAGCAGTTCTGCGAGTTGCAGCTTCCCAGTTTATCATGAAATATTCAGAAGAAACACACACTACTGTACCTTGTGTCCTGTACACAAGTAGTAGTCACGAATAGCTCTCAGCATCACTATGGCAACAGGGTAAGTAGCATTCACAGCCTCCTTTCCTGTGGAGGTCTTGATGAAGTCTGAACCTGTTGGGTTGAAGAATCACAATCAGGTTTTACTGATTGACACACAAAACGTTAGAGTCCAGTCATCAATGAACACAAGAAGGACTCGGCAAGTCCAGCACATGGTCTAATGATGCCATCTTCACCAGTCAGGGTCAACTGGTAGTCCAAGTTGTCAACTAAACACAAAATTAGTTGCTGAAGTTCTGACAAGGACATGGAGAGGTTCATTCGATGACCCCAATCATGACTGTTCCACCACTGTGCTAAACATCTGGTCTCAACACCAATCCAAAAGTCTTGGTGATTGGTTCAAGCTGTGGATCAGCTGTTCTGTTTTTTCCAGAGACCAACAGGCTTTCACCTGGCAACCCTTTAAAAATAATTAAAACCATTTGAAAAGTCTTTATTATTGATCCTCAAATGTCAAACGCAGGAGGGCCGCAGGAGACGCGAGGACTGAGGCTGCGTACGCACAGGTCTGCATTACATCACAGGATCACACATCTGTAAAAAAAACAGCTGTAGATATTTGTCTTTTTATTAAACCCAGTCTTTACTGAAGACCAACCAGTTTATAGCAGCTGGTACCAGTTCAAAACTCCCGCTGATCCATTCTTGTGTTGTCACCATGGCAACCATGAAGAGATCTGCTGGCCGTCAAGCACATTTACAGACGTCCTGATAACTCACGCTGCATCTCCTCTTCAAACCTTCTCTGCATCCTCTGAAGATGTTTGGTGGAAAATAAAACTTCAGTGTTCTTGTAAATACAGTTAGTCCCATCTTCTCGGGGCAACTCTGGATTCTACAATGACTTTTTAAAGTATAAAGGTTTATAAGAACACCATCATGGTTAAGTTCAACATTTAGTTTGGTAAATCAATGAATTCTAAAGAACCTGGAAAAACCAAAACTCATCAATCAAGTTATTGGTGATGTTATAATATTGCGTCATTGTTGAGTGTTTGAGGGGAAACGAGAACCTCTGAACGTGGTGACTCTTTTGACTCTTAAGTTACTGAGGTGATAAAAACCATCATCAAAGGAGCTCAGATGCCGTGATTCACCATGGCAACGCCAGTACTCTTTGTTTTGGCCACAAACAACAAGAGCTGATAAATTAAACTTGCCCTGAAACCTGTAGTGCGTTGGCAGTTGGGCTACTACGTCATTTCCATTCATAAAACGAACCAAACACTCGTCTTGTTGTGGCTTTAAGTCGCAGATAACGCAGAACTTCTCCACAACAGAGCAAATATCCTCCCACATATCCGTCTCCGCCGCCATCGTTGTTTTCGTAGGACCCAACTGAGATACAATTTCTAACTCAGCGCAGCGGCTATGTCATGGCTCTTGGCCACGCCCTTCTGTTCACTGATTGGTTGGTCTTTTTATTGGGTTAGGGTTGGAGTAAACCGAAAAGACCTGAGCTTTCCCAGACTGTGTGGTGCAGTGAAATAAAATACTAGTCTGGTGAGGACCAGTTACACACCAGACTGTTTCTGTTTAAATCTGGAGATAAAGAAATGTCCAAAAATAAAACAAATAAAAAAGACAGAGATATGATGTTCACACTGAATAATAATTAACAAGGTTGACTAATATCAGGTGTTTAGACAGTACTTTAGTACCTTTCACGTTTCACTGTTGATTTTTATTATAATTTTATTCCAGGACTGCTGATGAGGAGGTATTTAAATGTGTAATTATTGACATTCTGGAAGAAAAAGTGGGATTTAATGAGCGTGTACTACCCGTTTCTTTTGTTGTTGTCGTTTTTTTTTTTTTATAATTTGAATGTTTATAATTAGACGCTCGGAATAAACTAAACTAAAATAAACTAAATAAACTAGCATGTGTCCTTGCAGAGATCTGGTCCAGGACTGATCAAAAATGAAATGAAAACTTAAGGCACTAAAACAATCCCATGTCAATCATAATCGAGGGAAAACGTTCGGTTGATCATATTGATCCGAGTTACTCCTGCAGATGATCAGAAGCTCAGTTCCTGCTGCACTCGTTCAGTTTTCACAGCTGATATTTATTTATTCTTTCCTCCGCTAACTTCTCGCAGATCAGCCCGTCCAGGATGATGCAGCGCTGGATGAGCTGCAGACAGTCTGGCCCGGCCAGACAAGAACATATGTTCCTGGCTGACGGAGAGCAGCTGCACGCTCATAAATTAAAAAAAAGAAAGGAAAAAAAAAAAAAAAAACTCTCATTTTTCCCTTCTTTCTTCACAGCCATTTCAATTTCTTCCTTCACAGCTTCTGTTTTATCAGCTTTCCTGGTAAAAATAGATGATGAAATGACGCTCTTTAATAGACTGCCCACAAACTGCAGGCGGTGAAAGAAAGAAAAAAAAAAGAAAAAGCAGCCCGTCTGCTTCCCTGGTGTATAATGACTGTTCATTACCGAACAGAACAAGTTGAACATTTCTGAGTTCATTAAAGACGTGTTCTACACATTTCTCCCAGTCAGGTCTTTTTTCAGCCGCACTCCCTTCTTCCTCAAACTGGCATAATCTTCAAGATTCGTTACAGGGAGTCTTAATTACCAGATAATGGATAGAGGTTATTAAATGTGGGTGGCGGTAATGAAGCTCCATTCATTTATGGTTGGGGGTGGGGGGGTATTGGCACAGACCAGCAGAATAAAATAATCTGATTGATTGGTGGAATTATCATTTAACTTCAGGAAACTCATCTGCAATTCATAGAAACACGAGGAGATTAAAACCAGACTGGTGACAAAAGCCGTGAATTATAATAACGGTCCCTGCCAGAACCACGATCAGAACCTGATCCACTACCTGGTCTCTACCAGACATTGATCCACTACCAGAACCTGAACCACTACCAGACCTTGATTCTTTTGATCAGCTGTGTTGTGGCAGGGAAACATGCAGGACATGCAGGACATGCAGGACAAGGGCTCTTGAGGCCTGGAGTTTGACACCCCTGCACTACCTGGTCTCTACCAGAAACTGATCCACTACCAGGTTTCTACCAGGACCCTGCTGAGGTCCGGTATACACCAGTTCTGGCTCAGGATGACTGAATTTAAATTAACTAGAGATCTGGAACAAACAACTGAAAAACTGAAAATGAATAAAGAAGAAGTGGGCGGAGCAGGATGTAGGAGGGCTCATCCCAACCCCCTAATTCAACTCAACTTTATTTATATTGCGTCTATAACAACATAAGTTGTCTCTAGATGCTTCTCAGAGACCCAGAGTATGACACCCCCCCCAGCAACAATGGCAAGAAAAAACTCCTGGAACCTGGATCATAGAGGGACCTGGACCATAAGGGGAGCTATGGACTGTGGTTCCAGCGTTGCCATGGTTTCACTACGTTAATGCAGTTTGAAAAGCAGAACAGTTTTCAGGACACCTAAATCCAGCCAATTAAATACTGAATTCAGTCTTTACATTTCATATTTCTTATCGAAGTCTAAAATTAAAAGTATGAAAAATAAATCGGCTTTGTTTGTTATTTTTACTCTAAAATCAAATAAGTAATCAAATAACCAGTCACTCTTTCATTTAGTGATGGTCAGTTGAACCTGAATGGAGGTCTCCTCCAGAACCGTCCTGGACAGGTGGTTGCAGAGGTCAGGGTGGGCGTGGCCTAATTAGAATATGACCAATCATGTGTTCTCTCCACATGTTTAATCAAGCTTACGCACGTGTGAATCGCTCCCTTTTTGACTAAAATGTACTTTCATAAAGACCCTCCTGCTGAAGACAGGAAAAGAGGAGGGAGACAAAGGACAGAGAGGACGAAGGACAGAGAGAGGACAAACATTTGTCATTTTTAACTCACCATCACATCTGACCACTTCATGAAAATATGAGCTCATTTTTACTTTGGTGGCAGCAGCACATCTGTAAACAGCTGGAACAGGAGCAACTAAAGGCTGGAAAAGGAAGTGAACAAACAGCTAATTAACTGAGGTTAATTATCAGCAGGTCAGTCACATGACTGGATAGGAAACAGAGGCGGAGCCTCTCAGATGTAAACATGTCAGAGGTTCACCGATCTGAGACCTGCTGAACCACATCCTGCATCCATCACAACAGGACAAGAGTCCAGGAGCTGAACTGGTCTGTCTGTCCAGAACCTTCACCAGCAGAAAAACGTCTGTAAAAGTCCAGATCCAAAGGTCCAGGACTGTAGAACATCAGACCAGAATGAGACAACGCTCCTCATCTAAAACTCCAGAAACTGGTCTCCTCACTTCCAGATGTTTCCAGACAGATGTAGAAGACGACGATGTTCCAGCTGTTTACAGATGTGCTGCTGCCATCAGTCTAAATGAGCTCATATTTTTTGACACATCTGACAATGATTATGTTCTTTCACGCTCTGTTAGAATAAAATGATTTTATTTTTAGTTCATGAGGCCTGTGAGTTCTGTTTCAGTCAGGATTTAACGTCACGTCGTGTCAAACCAGCAGCTGCGGTTCATCTTCCATCTCAGGTCCAGAGTTTTTCCTTCAGGCTGCACTTTGTCTTAAATCTCTTAAATGATCCAGATGTGACATTTCTTTGACCGTAATCAGTTTCCATCCGTTCATGATGGAGCTGAAGAAATGATGTCATATTATTGAAATAATGATTTTTAGGACTCTTGTCAGAACTATGATCTACTGATACTAACTGCTTCTTCATTCCACCTCTATGTGTTTCTGCTACACGTAAATGTTTGAAGACAACGTTTAAACTAAACGTAACGGCCTCTAGATTTAATGAAAGAGCGACAGAAAGGCCCTGCATGAGAGAAGAAACTTTCGTCAGGTGGACACTGACCGGCCATCATGGCGACCACGCTGGCTTTGTAGACGTTGGTGAAGGTTCCCAGCTCTCCCACAGCCAGGATGGTCTTCAGGTGGGCGTCGCCACAGGCCTCTCGAAACTGCCGGATCTCATCGTACAAGGCTGAAGAGGAAAAGAAAAAAACAAAACAACACAAAACATGCGTGACTCAACCTTATTACACTTCTGGATGAAGACGACATGATGAAACACAAATAGAGGACAGGAGAGAATCTGTTACAACTGGTGAACCACGAAGGAAAACTTAAACTGCAGTTGTAACAGTAAATGAACAAAGAGGAAACATGGTGCTGATGGACAGCTCCGATGTAACTAAACGACTGAACCAGTTCAGGGACTCAGAGGGACCAGGACTGATGTGGTCTCGATTGTCCAGAAGTGCAACCTCGTTCTTCTTAGAGGAAAGGACTTTAAAAACGAGCAGCATGAAGGTTTCTGGGACAACTTCACCAACATGCAGCGACCATGGAGCTGGAAGCGAGTGCAGAAGTCTGAGGTGGTTTGTAGAATCACGTTAATATTTGAACAGCACAGCGAGTCTTCAGATGGACAGAACTTTATGATGATGGCTTCCTTTTTTTTGTGTCCATATGATAATTTATTACAGCTTAAAAGTAAAATAAAAATATAAACATTTGCATAACTCAAATAAAAAACACCACCAGTTGTCTCTAATCTGTGAGTTGAAATGCACATTTGTAGATAAATAAAAAAAGCATTGATACATCTAGAAGCATTTATCAAGTAAACACTAATAACAACGATTACAGTTAAAAGGACAACTTTTTTCCTCTCTGACATTAAATCAGACTCACTTTTTCCTGTTTCAGGTCAGTTATTCCCTGAATTAGTTTTTATTTGCTAAATGTCAGAATAAAGAAAGTTTTGGTCCGTTCCTCCTGACAGAGCTGGAGGAACCGAGTCAGGTTAGTTTTCAGACGTTCTACAGGACTGAGGTCAGGACTTTGGTGTCCACTCCAGAACTTGGACTTTGCTAAAGACACTTCAGAACTAATCTGGTGGTTTAGAGTCAATGTCCATCTGAAGACACATTAGTGTCCAGGTTTTAACTTCCTGGCTGATGTCCTGAGATGTTGCTTCAATATTTCTCCATAACATTATTTCCTCATGATGTCATCTATTTAGTGAACACAGCATGATGCTGCCACCTCTGTGCTTCACAGCTGGGATGGTGTTCTCATGATTTTTCCTCCAAATGTAATGCTGCTTGTTATGTTTTAGTTTCATCAGACCATAGGACATCTCTACATGAGGACACATCTCCAGGAGGGCGCGTCTACAGGAGGACATGTCTCCAGAAATGAAGATCTTTGTCCCTGTGTACATTTGTGATGGCTTCTTCCTAGCTGAGTAGTCTTTCAGTCCATGTGGGTCCAGGACTGGTTTCAGTCTCCTACCAGCTTTTGTTCTGAACATTTCTCACCAAAGCAGGTCCATCTCTGGGACATAGAAGTGTCTCCTTCCTGAGATCTATGATGGTGGACATTCATGGTGTCACTACTGGAGTAGAACTTTTGGAACAGATGAACGTGGAGCCTTCAGACATCTGGAAACTGGCGCCAAGATGAACCAGACTGCTGGAGGTCCACAGTTCTCTTAACTGATATCTTGGCTTATTTCTTATGATTTTCCCATTATGTCACACAAGGAAGGAGTGTGTGTGCTAAAATACATCCACAGTAGTGCCTTCAGTTATCTCAAATGTTGTCAGTTAACCAATCAGAAGCCTCTCTAATGTATGTGTATATATACTGTATATACAAACATACATATTGTATGTGTGCTACGCTGCCCCCATGTGGTCATTAGCGGTCATATCATTTCATAGTGTGGCTCTAAAGACATTAAATATTGGAGAAAACAGGGCTTTAGACACAAAACTCAGTGACAGTGATGTAAGTTTATTTCAGAAGAACATCTACCTTCCCACTGTCCTGTGATGGCCAACATCCGGTTGATGACGATATCGATCTCCGTAGCGCCGTCGCTCACCGCCAGGCGGACCTCCTGCAGGCGGGTCTCCAGTGGCGTCTGGCCTGCTGGGAATCCAGTAGCGACTGGGAAGAGACAACATCAGCAACTCATACAGGTCTGATTGATACAGGTCTGATTGACCTCACAGGTCACACACCTACAAACACCTCTGCTCATCATCATCATCATCATCATAGTTTCAGGTGACTCACCTGAGGCAACAGGGAGGCTGGAGTTGGCAGCTTTGAGGGTTTTAACGGCATCAGCCACACGAGACGGATAAACACACACTGCTGCCGTGGTTACTCCTGAAACACATCAGTA
Organism: Arrhamphus sclerolepis; assembly: GCA_037176975.1. NCBI lineage: Eukaryota > Metazoa > Chordata > Actinopteri > Beloniformes > Hemiramphidae > Arrhamphus > Arrhamphus sclerolepis. The sequence continues at coordinate 3,692 of JBAMYA010047020.1, read as the reverse complement.
GGTAGACAGATGAACACTGGGATTTACTGGTCTGAGTCTCCCTCTGCTGGTTTAATCTGGTTCTACATGAAGAAAACACTGGGATTAACTGGGGGACTGATGAAAGGATGATGAAGGGATGATGGAGGACTGATGGAATGATGAAGGGATGATGGAGGACTGATGGAAGGATGAAGGGATGATGGAGGACTGATGGAAGGATGATGGACGACTGATGGAAGGATGCCTTCAATGATCAGACAAAAACCTCTTACAGTTCCACCACAGAGCCTCCAGGCCTGCAGTCAGAAGAAGACTGAACCAGGAATGTTTGTTTGGAAGAGTTTCCATGGAAACACGACTGACTTTCACTAAACTATATTTGAACACAACCAACAGACTTCTGGACCAATGAGCCAACGTGGAGCCCAGATCCAGCAGTAACAACTCAGACCCATATCCAGCACGGAGGTGGAGGGATGATGGTTTGGACTTTTTTTCTTTTTAACTTCCATTTTCAATAAATAAATAAAGGTACAGCGAAAAGGTGATATGTTATTGACCATCTGACATTATATTTGTTTAATACAAAGACTCATTTACTAAAATAAAATAAATAAATCAAACAAAGTAAAAAAGTACAGATGTTGGTCCAGCAGAAGGAGCTTACCTTTGTCGTGCATGTCCATCTTCTTGAGCAGATCGTATCGGACCGGCTGGATGGCTTTCAGGCAGAGACGATGGACGTTGGAGGGAGTGTCATCTCCAGCCAGGGTGGTCAGGTCGATGCAGGTGATCGCTTTCAGCAGCCAGGCGGCCTGCAGGACCAAGACAAAGAACAGCTCTGAACATGAGAGGAAACAGCTGAGCCCAGAGTGACATACGCCTGTCAACCTCCAGATGTCAGACAGCTGCAGCGCACCTGCCACTGGTTCTTGGGGGTCTTCAGTCCCTGGATTCTCTGAGCCCTCTTCAGGACGGCCTGGGTGTTCACTCTCACTCTGGACACCCACTGCTGGTCTGGAAGCAACAGGAAGAAGACCAAAGCTCATTTTCTACAGAAAATTTAAAATTTTGCTAAATTCACAGCTTTTCTCATGACATTGAAGCTTTTGTATTTTTTTTCTTCTTGTATAATAGTAAATAAAGAATTAATTGATGTTGAAAAACGGCAACTTTTGCGATGTCATTTTTTTTGTGAAAATACATAAATAAATAAAAAAGTTTTTGTTATAAAACTTAAAATTTGACATAATTGACAACCTTTGTCATAAATTACATTTTTCGTAACATAATCGCATCTGGAAAACTTCAACATGAAATTATAACAAATTATTTTCCAAAAATCACAAATTTTTGTTGTAAAAATTATCAAATTTTAGTTTGTTTTATTTACGTTTGATTTGGTACTGACATCAAAAAAGGAATTACTGAGATTTGGCAAACAACTGAAAAAGAAAAAGAACTAAAAACTGATCATTTTTGTCAAAAACTTTGTGATTTTTGTGAAATTGACTTATTTTAATAATATTTGTTATTTTAAGACAAAATGATGAGGTTATAGAAAACAATTCCAATTGAATGACCTCAGTGATTTTATATCAAAATGTTGCAAAAAGTTTATATATACAACAAAATTAGCTTTTTCACAAAAAGTTTTGTTTTTTTGTGATTTTAGTAGAAAAGTCTCCATTTCTAGGATAAATGTTGTAATTTTGGGGAAGTTTGAGACTTTTATTTATTTTTTTAAATGTGATTTTGCAAAATTCACCATTTCACTAGAGAATTTGCTTAAGAAAAAACTAAACTAAACAAAACTTTTGATTCTACAAAACAACTGAATCAAGGACCCGGCAGGTAATGTGACATCACAGCTGGTTGAGAAACATCTGAACAACTGGCTCTTTAATGGTCACCATGGTGATGATGTGGTCCTTTTTACAGTAACCATAGTGACGATGTGGCCCCTTAATGGTAACCATGGTTACAATGTGGCCCCCTTAACAGTAACCATGGTGACAATGTGGCCCAGGATGAAATAGAGTTTGACATCCTGTATTTTACCTTCACAGAGCCTGGATGTTGTCCATCAAACAAGAGTCAACAGCAAAAAATACATAAAATTCAAACAAGCAAACAAAACCAAACACCATTTGCCATTGTCTAAGAAGACCTGAACATCTCTCATGGGTTCATCCACATCTTCAGCCCTGCTGTTCATCACAAACATGTTCCTGACATATGTGACTCCTTTTGAAAGAGAAATAAACATCTTTCCAACAGTCTAACACTTACTAACAATAAGCATTGTTACAACACATAAAATCATCTACAAACACACATTTCCCGACTTTTATGTACTTAGTGCAGTTTAACCACGTCATTTCTGTAATTGTGGCCTGAATGAGAATCAGATCACATTTTATGGACAAATTAATGCAGACAAGCAGCTAATTTCAGAAGTTCTTACTACTGTTGTCCTCTGCATGAACGTCCACGTGGTGTTTCCACAGATGTGGACGTTACTGGTGTCATGTGAGTCACGTGTTTGTGGAGCTGGTTTAATGTCATTAACGCTGAGACTGAACATGGATAACCACTTATACGAACGGAAACATATAAACTGTCAGGAGGATCCTTTAACACCTTCAGAAACACATGAGCAAGTGAAACATGTCGAGCTCGGAGCTGTTAGCTCACAGTAACTGTAGGTCAGTGACCTCTGTGTTATTTATTAAACTTTATACTTTTCGACTTTTGTACTTTAAAAGTTAAACGATTCACGCGCACCTGTGAACGCGCGTCCAGCGGTCGTAAAAATGAAGAAAACTCGGGTTTTCTCAATAAAAGTGGACATAAAAAGCGTTTTTCTGGAGGACGGATGTGGAGCCACTTACCAAAGGTGGTCCCCGGGTTTCTGGCACACATCTTCACGGACGCTTTCAGCGCTCAGACCGATAAAGATGAATAATAAATCAATAACATCTGATCAGTGATGACCAGCAACCTCAACTGTATAGGAAGCTCTTCTTCTGCGGTTTCTTATTATCTCAGCTCATTGGCGCCACAAGGCGGTCACAACTGGTAACTGACACTAATGGAGCCAGTGCGCATGCGTCAACACCCTTATCACGTAAAAGAAATAATAATAATAATAATAGTAATTAAAATTGAATTAATAAATTGTAATATCATTAATATTATCAAGAAAAGGTAAAAAGAACAAAAAAAACAACTAATAATAATTCAAATAAACGTTGGTCACATGTCAAATTCAAGGCCCGCGACCAATACGTACAGTAAAAGTGTATGCTGCTTTACAGGGTAAAATTCAACAAAATCATTTTTATATTTATATGTGATATTAAGTTAAAAAGTCACAGTTTTACATAAAAATATTTACAGACAAAAGTCAGTATTTTAAAAAGCCAAAAATGTACATTTTACGAAAAAATTGTTTTATTGACAAATCTGCAATTTTACACACAAAAGGGTATGATGATGACTTTAAATTAAAAAGTTGATATTTTGTGAAAGTTGATATTTTACAGCTAAAACTTGCAATATTAAGTTAAAATGTCACAATTTTACATAATCTTAGGAATAGAATCATGACTTTTGTAGAACTGCATGTTAGGTCAGAGCAGACTCTACTTCTTAAGGAAGCTAAGATCTTTTAATGTCTGCACCAAGATGTTGCACATCTTCTATAA
>JBAMYA010047019.1:0-10663 GCA_037176975.1 Arrhamphus sclerolepis | reverse complement strand
ATTATGATAATTACGATAATAAATAATAATAATAATAATAATAATAATAATAATAATAATAATAATAATAATACATTTTATTTATAGATACCTTTCTGACACTCAAGGTCACCGTACAGATAAAATCAGGTACAAAAATCACCATAAAATGAAATAAAAACTAACAATGGGTATACAACAATAATTGAAGGACAACAGACATAAGCTGTCCAGAATAACACTTTGTGCATGCAAGTATATTAATATTTATGCATTACATGCCACCCCAACATCCACCCTAGAAGGAAACGGTCCACAGACATGCACCCACCCACTGCTCGCTACAAAGTGTCCATCTACTTCTCTGTTTATCATCTTTCGGTACTTTCTGTCCACTTTATCTGTCTCTTACATTCATCTTTTATTGCAACACTGTCCACTGCACAACACCCCTCACACCTTCACTGTCTTGTCTCTCCATCTGTCCTGTCCTTTAATGTCTCACTGTTGGTGATTTTAGTCAACTCTGGATTTCAGGGTTTCAGGTGTTAATAAAATATGTTATATCAAACTATCAAAGAGGGCAGGTGGACACACTGAAACTCACTTCCATGTACATGCACATAAAAAGCATCTGCTGGAAGATTAAAATGCACAACATTGAAAGGTTTCACCACATTATGGCATTAAGCATTAGTATATATGCAGACAGAAAAAACAAACTTTAGATGACTACAACCCACTGAAATAGTTTTAAATGTTAATATAGGTTATAATATAAGCTTTTTTTTGTTGTTCCCAGCTATATTGTTAAATGTTTCATCTATCAATATAAAACATGCAGATTGAGACTCAAGCTTGGAGGCACATAAAATTCAAATTATGTGTCTAATGAAAGGTAATAAGTGTAATTTAAAAAAAAAAAAGTATAAAAAGGTGCACAGGAGCTGTTTCTCAGTTTTCTTTCATTTTTGCATTAGAACATGTTTCTTGCTACATGTTTTAATGAAGACGCCCTAACATAAGATGTGAACATAAAGCTAATATATATAGTTTTTATTCAAAAGAGGAAAAAAGGGAAAAGAAAACAAACTCAATCTACCTGCTGGAAAGGCGATTCCTGCCATTATTACTTTTGTAAAAGAGGATTCAGAGTGCTGGAAATGCAGCTTCGTAGACACAGAAGACTGAAATATTCACATCCTTCCCTCAATAAAAGATTTCTCATCGGCTCTGCAGCTTTGACATTTTAAAATAGGCTCTTGCAGGAAATGATGTGAATGAGTAGTCAGCTCAACCATGTGATTGGGTTTCCCTCGCGTCCTTGATGATATATTTTTTTAAAAAGTGCACGAACAAGAACAGATGAGCTGTGAACACATCGTTCCCAACCAGCTTTTCTCAGTTATGTGTTTGCGATGGTTGAGCAAGTACTGATTTTGAAGATTAACAGTCGTACTGATTCTAGCTCCCAAACGGGCATATTTGTATTTAGGGGAGGACCATCAGTCAAATGGATGATCAGTGCAGGGAAACAAAGAGAGGACAAACATTTGAAATGTTAGCTCTGCAGTATGGAAATAATACAGAAATAGAAGTATTCAGATCAGAGGTGTTGCACCAAATTCTGGGCCTTGACCTGAAATAGCTTTGGTATTTAAGATAACCTGTGTTTTGTAGACTTTTCTAAGTAAAAATAAAAAATACTGTCAGGTCAATACAGGAGCAAGCACAAATATAAAGAGTCACCAGATGCTCACTTCTAAACTTCTTTGGTTTTGAACTGAAGAATCATCATAATACCTCAAGAAATAAGTTTTCTCTCTGTTTATTAGTTACACTAAGTCCTTAAAAGTGCCATAATTACAAAGCTAAAGAACTCAAACTTTCTTTCCAGCTCCTCTCTTTTGTCCAAGTCATCACATCATCCAGAAAAGAGCAATAAGAATTTAATGTAAAGCTGAATATAGACACCCGACCAACCAACTCTTCATCAAATTAAAAGCACTCAAATTCAGAGATCAAGTTGACTTTAAAATAGCAGAATTTATGTATAAAATAATCAATCAAAAGGTACCACAAAGTATCCAGGGGTTGTTTCATTTGAGGGAAAGTGCATATTCTTTACGGGGTGCATGCATGTTACGAGCACCTACGATAAGAACAAACTCACAGCATCATTGTATTACATCAAAAGGAGTTAATTTATGGAATAATGTTAGTGATGAAATTTAATCATGTGGAACAATTAGCAAATTTAAAAGACTTTTTAAAAATTATATATTAAAGATGTACAAGATAGGATGCACAGTATAGGATGTATGAATTTGGAGTGTGTCCAGCTTTGATGTGAGATACTATATGGACAGAGGCTGTTTTTCTATTATTATTGTCCTTGTTATGGGACAGTCATTTTATTTCTTGTTTATTGAAATAGAGTACATTTGTTGATTTGAAATCTGCCAAGTTACGTGAGGTAAACATGACTGAGCAGGGGGCCGGAATATATACAAGTTAAACTTCATCCAGCTCCTTTTTTGAGTATGTTTTTTCCCTCCTTTTTTTCCATTGTATTGTTTTTGTTTGTTTGTTTTTAAATATACTCGAAATAAATAAATAAATATATGATATTTTTTCACCAAAAGAGATTAAGTGAAGGCTTAAATGTTAAAAAGGAAACTAAATGTAAGCTTACTGCCAATCCACAAGTTTTAATACACTTCAAAACTGCGAAGGGCTGGAGACCAGAACAATAATGAGCGCCCACAAGTTCAGGACTGTTATTCTGCAAACTGAGTTGGGGATTTGGTCTGAGTTTTGGTGTTAGCACAGACAGATCCTCATCCATCATGCAACTCCATCAGGGAGGCGTCTGATCGGCTCCAATTATCTTCTACAAGAAAACAACGATCCCAAAAATACAGCCAGTGTGATTAGAAACACCATACAAAAAAAGAGCAAGAAGTCCTAGAGGAGATGCTATGGTCCACATCTGTCTGGAAATATACGTAGAGACCAGAGGTGATTTCTCTAAGACTGCAAGGAAAGCCCAGCTTAAATGTTCAAATATCTACAGTCATGTTAACATTTTGACTAGAAGTGCGTTAGAACACGTTCATCTCAAAGACGAGTTCGTTCAGAAGCGTCTATGCCATTTATTTCCAGAAATCGTTTTCTTATACAGTCAATGGTCAATGCATTTGCTCGTAGAAGCTGGGCGTCCTTGTGCTTCAGTGGGATCAAATGGAACAGTTTTTTTCATTGTCTCAGAACTCAACAGTCATTGGATAAATGCCACGATTTTGTCCCGCCCCTGGATGCTCAGCTTCTCTGGGGGTGAATAGAGCTGTGGGCGTGGCCTGGACGCTGAGCTTCCACATGATGATTGGAGGATCAGTTGAAGGCTTAATCCCGTTTTGATTGACAGCTATTTTGAGATATAGACCATCACTTAATCAGTCCCATTGCAGATTTTGATCTGGATTTTGAAAGTGAAATCAAAAGACTAACTGCAACCCATTTTTTGGTATTTCCTTGGCAAAATTACTTAACCATTTCCATTGTTCATTTCCGACAATATAAATAATACACACTCATAGTATTTCCTTGTTTCAGTTTAACATAATTTCAACATTTCCTTGTTTGAGTTTGATATCGTTTCATTAGTTCATTCACACCCCTGCCTTCCGCCCGAAGTGAGCTAAGATAGCCTCCAGCAGACCCATGTGACCCTGCACAGGACAAAGCGGGTATAGATGATGGATGGATGGATGGATAGATAGTTCTTTCACAGACCATTTTCTTGAAAAGGAACAGAGGGAAGAATTTACAAACCTCCACAGTCTCCTGGAAGTACCGGGAGTCCCGGAAGTGAGATAAAATGTCCTGGAATCTAAAGTGAACGGCAAAGAGCGCACCGAAACGCACAAGGAGGGGAGGCAGACTTTTTTCCTGATCGCGTGTGGGAAAGAGAGGGAGAGAGAGGCCAAACCACAGAACGCGTGAAAAACAGTAAAAGCTGCAGCTCTAACTTTTCTGTCCACCACTATCAAGCACATCGCTGAAGGAGAGGAGAGGAGAAAAAACAAAACAACAAACTTCTGCCTTTACATTCATGTCTGAATTTACGTATTAATAAATTGACAAATTTTATGTAGTAAGCCAACAATGAGCTTCTCCTCTTTGAAAGACCAGTAGCCACCACTGGTTTACTACAGGCTGTGGTTGTGGTTCAACATGCTTCGAAGAACTGCACAGATGTGTGACTGATGTTTTTTAAGGCAAAGAGCAGTCACACTAAATACTCATTAAATTTTATTTTTATCTGTTCTATGTTTTTAAAATATAAAAAAAAATCCATAATCATTCAAAGCATTCTTGCTTTTTTTTTTTTTTATGTTTTCTCAGGGCTGTAACCACCATGTGGTTTCTTCTTCACTTCCTCCATCACATCCAGTCAGGTTTTTCTGCCTTTGTCCAGCTTCATGATGGTTAGACTATCTGCTCTGGCAGCACCTTCGGTTATATGTTTGCATAATAAAAGTGTTTTCTTTTGTTTTTTTTCACCTCCCTCACTGTTACGCTGAATGTAAAGTTAAGATTCAGGGAAAAGAGAAACCAGACTGATGCAGCAGATCAGCTCTCAGAGGAGCCCACACCGCAGGTTTAATTCATGCCACTTATCCATTTGGAATGAGTTTCAGCATTTAAAAATTCAACTTATTACTTTCCCAACACCAACAAGAGGCCCAGAAATAACACAAACAGCAGCTGGTCAGAGCTGTGCCACTGCGCTTGTCCTGGGTCTGTTTTGCGTGACCTAGTGCGGACTCATTCACATAAGTCAGGACACATTGGCGCAACACATGAGACCCCCCCCCCACCACCACCACCACCACCTTCAGTGGCCTTTCAGAGCTCGCATGCATTATTGACTGAGAAGTGCTTCACAAAACTGAAGAAGAAAGGCATAAAGAGTCTCCGGGGGGAGTACTTGAAAACACATTCTGTAAAAGGGCCGAGCTGCCCTAAAAACCGGATGACCAACTGTGAGCTGGTGGGGGCCGACCAACAGCACAAAGCAGTCACTGAGTGTGCACGGCTGAGTGCACGCTTTGCTTTACACCAGCTGAACATAAAAAAGGATGGTCTAAAAGGTTACCATCCTGCTGCTTTCACAGATTAATTCTAAGCATCAATAAAAAATCTAATGAAAGGATGCTGAAGTGTCCCCGTATCCTCTTTAGTTCTTTCCCATTAAACCAAACAGTTTCTCAACAGCAGTGAAGGTTGTAGAACCTCCTCTTTACACAGACTGAGATTCAATATTAATACAAACACAAACAAAAGGCGCTTACATACTGACATTCTGTAACATTTACAGAAAGGTGCCTCCAGTTTTCACCCCAGTACTGACCCAAGCAAGGAAGAAAAAACCCACAAACTCGGCTTCTTACATGCATGAAACCGGAGTTCTGGAAACAAAGATGCGACTCGACATCATCTGTGTGAAATGTCACATGATGCATGACACACATTGTGTACCAGTGAGTCAAAACAACAACAGAGGACAAAATATAATGTGAAAGTCGTTCTGGTTGTGCAGTTTATGAGCTTAAGTACCAACTAATTTCATCTTGTTCATAAAGAGTGAGAAGTTCTTTTCTCTTCATCTCCCCAAGTCAACATTGTTATGTTGATGAAGAGTTAATAAAAGTACGATCAAACTGAAAGATTGATAGTGTTGCACACGTGAAATGTGTGTAAATTCCAGACACATCTGTAGGTTACAGAATGAGTGGATATACCTACACAAAAGATGTCTTTTTCACTTCCTTATGAGGCGGGAAAAGGCTGATTTTATACCTTTCTGGATAATGGCAGTTACATACATGGAAACGAGGAAGATGGAAACGTCCCACAAAGAAAAGCCAGAATGTAGGAGCCTACTGAGAGCTCTGCTGGTTTCTGTCATATCACTAATTCAACTTCTTTACTGTCTGTTCATCTCTACAAGAACATTTGATTCAAAAACTGAGGCTCCTTTACAAGTTAAAAACTTTAATTTAAAGTTTAATATAATTTTTAAATTACTATTTTCTAGCTGACTGTTTTTTTCTTATTTTAGGTCAGTTGGGATTCTCAAAATTTTCTTTAGAAGTGAATTTTGTTTTTACTTTCTTTAAAGTCAGGAATGTATGCAGTGAGCAGACTGTGGCCATGAACAGTTTGGAGAATTTGACCTGATGATGTTTAGGCATGAGAAGCTTCTGACTGGCTGTCTTCTTAGCCTCTTAGCTTACCTGTATTTATCTTGACTTCTTCTTGTTGCTGTTTTGGTTCCTTCCTTTCCTTCCTGTCTTTGTCCACTTGCTTCTCTTCTAATTCTATTAGCTTTACTTCCTGTTTTATTCTGACAGTTGTTTTTGTTCTGTTTTACTTTAGTTCCCTGATTGTTTGCACCTGCGTGTCGTTGACTTTGGGGTCTATATATTGTCCTGTCTTTCCCCTATGTCGGCTTCACAATGTGCGATCCCAGAGGACTGGGATAAATCATATCTCAGAAACGGTGGTGGTAGATCTGACAATGAGACATGAGCAAAGATGAAGCTGTGACAGATATCAGCAGCGTCAGAAATTAGGAGCAATCGTCTCAGAGTGTGACGGCCTGACAATGCCTCTACGATCTCTGTCAGCTAACCAACCAATAGGAACGCAGCATGAAATAATGTAAACATCAGTGTGTCTTCACAGCACAGTAGCCTAGCAACAACAGTGCCAGATGGCATGGATTCTCCATGGCATCAGGAAGAAAAATTTGCATCTCAGATACTTTATTTCTTTTCTTTTCAAAGCACACCAACATAACTACAACGACGCTAACTTTAGAGTCATCGGCATTAGCACATTAGCAGCAACTTGCTAATCATGCGCTGCGTTTACATCCTGAAATACGCTCAGATTTATTTCTGTTGTAGCATCATTCAACATATGTTCATTCACACAATGGAACATTCTGTAAATTAATTATCTGCTGATTTCATGTAATCTAATGTGACTTGAATTCATCTTATTAGACTGTAAAAATCGTACAGTGTGAACCTGGCATTACAGCCTTCTGGGGCCTCATTTATAAAACCTGTTACGCAAGAAAACGTGAAATTTGCGGCCGACATTCCAAAAGTTGGTATCTATAAAGAATTTCTGTGCATAAAAAAGTTCCCATTTTTCCGAAACCTTTGGACCACACATGTAATCTTATGTAGTGCTCCCGCGAGGTTCTGTAGACCGCATTTTAGTGACTTCTGATGGTAACACGAAACATCACATGGATAAAGACCTCTGCATAGCACACAGCTGCATATGAGACCATCCTGGGGGAACTCAGGAGTAATTTCACCACGGAGCACGGCTCAAAGATGATGTCACATGACGTTCATTCATTAACAAGTCCTTGAAAATGCGTTTGACACATCAGACATAACGTCACACAAATTACTCAGTACTGTTCTCTCTGATTTTCCAGAACAGCATTCGTCAGCATCCGTCCTCCTCCAGACATGCATGCGCTTGGAGCGTGTTTGTATGGTCTCCATGGTTACCATTTTGACCAATAACATTGATCAGCTGGCTCATTTAAATACACATTGACATTCACAAGGTGCTTTTTATTGATCATTTATGGTTGAATGTGGGCGTGTAGAGGGCAGGACAGGAGGCGGAGCCTTGTACGTAACTGCTAACGTGCAGCTGTGATCTAAAAAGGGAAATTGCTTGCTGGTGTGCATACGTAGGGTTTTATAAATCAGAATCCTTTTTTTGCGTCCGAAAATTCTAACTTTTTGGCGCTAGAAATTTTTCAGGATGGAATTTAAGCAATGTTTTATAAATGAGGCCCCTGGAACTCAAATCTACTGTGTGAGTTTTTCAAATCACACAAAGACAAATCAGCTACCTTTTTGTATTTGTGGTCACAATATAAATGCATGAATCAGGTTTTAGACCTCATCATAGCGCAGAAACTGCATTGATCAAAGTCACCATTGGCCTTCTTGTGGCCTCTGACAGTGTATCTGCTTCTGTTTTTGTCCTCTTGGATGTCAGTGCAGCATTTGACGCTATCGACCACAAGATTCTTAATAGATTAGAGTAGGCTGTTGGACTTAGAGGAACACCATTAAAATGGTTTAAGTTATATTTATCAGATCAGTGGCGTGCAGAAATAGACACTAGGTGGTACTAAAGCACTTGCAACTTTGTTTTTTGTTTTTATCATTATTATTATTATTATTATCATTATTATTGTTAACATTTTACTGAGGCCAGTGTTGAAATGATCTTTTACAAAAGCTGTGCGATTAAAAACGACTGAAAACAATGCCCCGAAATGTACCACCTCTTTCTTTGTCACGTGAACACGCGCGCAGGGCACCATGAGATGTCCTGCAGCAGCCAATTTATCAATTTGTTGCTATATTTAGCGAGTTTTCAGACCCCTTAGCAACTTTTTTTCTAAAAAGCGACTAGCACCAAATCTGGCGACTTTTGTGGTGTTATTGGAGACTTATGACGACTGTTTGGCGTGAAAGCATGTATCGCTCTTACTCTCAACAGGCAGCGGGTGCCGCCATGGGGACCTCGCCCATGCCAAAGCGCTCACAGGCGGCGAATAGTTCTCATGCGGCAGTCGCCCCCAGCTGCTGTCAGAGCAGATGTTCATCCCTATGCGTCCAAACTGCATATGAATCGGGCTTGAGCGAAGCTGCTGCTGCCACCTCGGACTGTAACGCAGCTTGCGTTAAGTCAAGTGCTACAGTTGCTGTACCTGCTACAGAATCTTGACCAAAATAAGGATGACCCACTCTTTCTGGGAACCAGCACAGTGTATGTGACAAAACAAAATGATTAGCCTGAATTAGGACTATACTAGTTCCCATAATTTTTTCACATTGCCACTGTTTTTTCTATTGTCTCTTTTTGGTCCATTTAGATTGTTAATATAGTTTGTTAACAATGTTATAGTAGTTAAAAATGTTATTTTACTGTTACATTTTGTGGATCAGAAGGTTTAAAACTACTTAAAAACACAGACAAGAGAAAGTAACTCTGCCAGAGTGCCTATTTCAGGTCACTTTTGCTGGTCCCAAGCCTGGATAAAGGAGGAGGGTTAGAATTGTGACAATTAAAAAAACAAAACAAATAAACAATAATTGCTACAAGAAATTTAATTCTACATGTATTTAGGGTGTTTTTTTTACTCACTTTATGTCTCTTCCACAATGTTATATCTCTCTCCTACTGCGTTGGTTACAATTACATAAGCATGAACAATTATGCAAATTAGGCGATGACGTCATTTAGCGACTTCTAGCGACCTTCAGGACAGCCAATTGCGATTTTCCTTACTGAGGAGTTGGCAACACTGACCACTGCCTAGATCTTGTCCACCACCACCACAATGTCCAGTTCACTGGCCATCACCAGTTTATCAGTCTGGATTTGGAAGTCTCACAGGATCTTAGCTCTTTCATTCTCTACAACCCTTGGGGGTGTCTGTCATGTGGACTTCGGGACCTCCAACCCATACTCTTGACAGATGTTCTTGTACACTTCCTGCTATTTGGTTTGGTGGCGGGGTTTGGTTCTGCTTGGCTGCAGAGGAGAGGTGAAGCTGCCTCTCAGGAAACAGCACCTGAGAGCTACTGATTGGCACACCTGCGCTGCATTTGTCAATCAAGGTCCCTCTATTTATCCAGCAGCACTCTGGCTCAGGGGAGAGGGGCTGCCAGACTGGGGGCCTGTACTACGAAGCGAGTTTAACTGGCTTAGAGGGGTAACTTCCAGAGTAAGTTGATCACGTGAGGAGTAACTTCCCGACTAAACCATACTACGAAAGGTAGATCAAGGTATGCTGCCATGGTAATTTACTCCACATCTCAAACCTGGTACGAGCAGGTTATGTTCTTGGTTAACTTGAGGTTTCTGCTTAATCACTCCCTTTATCAGTACCAACCCTCCACCAACAATCTCTCCCAAGACAATGTCGTTGTACCTGGATGATCCGTGTGACATTAGGGCACATTGTGAGGGGTTTTGGCTTAAGATCTTTGCCAAAACATGCTTAATTTCAATCATATTGCTCGGGTCGGGCCGAGCTCGGGCTTGCAAACCGTTTTGCGCTCAACAAAACGGAGAAAGACGCTCCTGTGCACCAAAGCTTTTGCACCGGCAATGAAAGCAGTCAGTTATATAGTCTAGCAATCATACAGTCAAGGTAGCCCATTTAGGAATTAATTAACTTTACATCTATGTATGTCTAGGGGGATCAAACGTCCTCTTTTGCCCAGACATGTCCACTTTTTACGCCCTGTCCAGGGCGTCCACGGGGGAGGGGGACTTATACATTCTGTTGTAGATTAACCCAATTAAGAAAACAATGGATTACTCTATTTGTCTTACAATTAGCTAAATAGGAGTCATATGAGATCGAGTTTCTATTTACGATACAAACCGTGTTATTTTCAACAGCAGTGTGGTACAATGGTTAAACTGGTTACTACTGAGGCAGTTGAACGCGAGTTTGAATCCATCACTTCATATGTCTTTTATTTATTTATTTTTCTCAGCCAGACACTTAGGCTACTGTTTTATATAAATGCGTGGTTCATAAAGCTACTTTGTGTTT
>JBAMYA010047018.1:0-10663 GCA_037176975.1 Arrhamphus sclerolepis | reverse complement strand
TAGAGGACCAGAGCTTGGAAGGTAGAACCATCCAGGAGGATGAGGAAGAGTTTATATGTTTGTGTGTGTGTGTGTATAAACATATATAAAGAAGAAGAGGAACCTATGCTCCTATGTTCCTGTCCAGACAACTCCAGGAAAGGCAAAAACATGGTTTTATAGTCAAATCCAGGTGCTGAACTGGCCTGCCTGCAGTCCAGACCTTTTACCAACTAACAACATTTGGTGCATCATGAAACAAAAATATATGAGATAAGAGCTCTAATCCCTGCCCAAAACTCAGGTAACTGTTTTTTCTTCAAGACCCAGATGTATTTGGGCTGCTTTTAGATGAATAGTAGATGCTATACAACAGTGAACATTGTCCTGATACATTTTTGTCTTCTGTTTTGTATCAAACAAAGGTTTGATTTTCAGAACTGAGATGTGGATATTGTAGATCAGGCTATAATGATGTTATGATGTTTTTAGTGCTGCTAAAGTGTCCAACTGGACACTGGACTAGAGATTTGTAAAGATTATATCTAAGGGTAAAGTTCACCTCAGACTGACAACCCTACTACCGTACTTCTATCATCCTGTGCTGACAGTTTTATCCAACAAAAAAAGTTGGTCATGTTCATACAAGAAGTGTCAAAACAACAGGCAGACAAACTGTAAAGGTTGCCAACTGAACTCATGAGGATGGCTGTTGGACATTTTCATTGCCTGAGATGCTTTTTTTCTTTAACCTGTCAGCACTTCTTAATAAACACAGTGTAATAATCTAATTAAGATAACCTAGTATGAAGTGCATAGAGGCTGGTAGACTATAATTTTGGCATCTATGTGTCATTTTGAAGCCCACGTACAGCATAGCCGCAAGGAGATGGGAAAGAGATTGAAGAAGTTCTCTGAAGGCAATAATGTAGAGCGCAGACACAGACAACCCACTTCAGATGCAATTTTTTCCTTTTTTTTGCACCAATTACTCCCGATTAAAAGGGTCAAAAGCATGTAGACTCAGGGCTTGTTTACAGTAGCTTATCAGCTCCCATGGAGGGAGGGAGGAGGGGGGGCGCTTGGGTGTGTTTGTTTCTGTTACATAGTTAGGATTTCTGCCGAGATATTATCGATTGTCCCTTGTCTAATTGTTTCCATTATACAGTGGCAAGAAAATGAGTGAATCAACTGTTTTTCTGCATTAATTTGATCTTCATATCAGTAACAATAACAGAAAAATACACGGAATTAAGCTGATGATCCACAATCATGATAAAGCCATAAAAATGTTGAAGAAAAAAGGTAAGTGAACCCCCATACCTGTTTATAAAAAAACTAACAGTTTGGATATCTGGAGTCCAAATAATGAAATAAGTTTGGAGGTGTGGTTTAAAACTACTTTAACTGACAAAAGACCCTCAAACATTTCTGTTCATCAGAAGCATCAGCTGATGTGAACTCAAGTCATACGATCTAGAGTAGATGATGTGCATAAGTTTGGATAGAGATACAAGGTCATCTCAAAGTGTTCAGGTATTCAACAGTCCACAGACAAATAGTCTAGAAATAAAGACACTTTACTCTTCTTGAAAGTGGGCAGCCAGGAAAGATGACTCCAAAAGCTCACCACAGAATCTGCTGTGAGGTAAAGAAGACCTCACATGTAACAGCTAAAGGCTTGAAGACATCACTGGACCTGGCAAACATCTCTGTTGGTGAGTCTTCCATCTATAAGCCATTCAAAAAAGGTGATTTGGGCTTTCTTTGGTGCCTCAGGACCTTGATTATTTGCCATCATGAAGAGAAAATTCCCAGTTCCCAAGTTTATCAATGTGTCTTACAGGAAAATGTCTGGGTGGCTGTCTGCCAACTGAAGCTTAGTAGATGTTGGGTGATAAAACAGCACAATAACCTGAAATGTTTAACTAAATCCACCACAGTGTTCTTTGAGAAAGGAAAAAAAAATCCACCTCCTTGGAGAAATCAAATCAGATACCAGGCCCGTTCCCCATAGAGATGCGGTTCAATGGACTCAATAGAGCCATTCACACCACATCCTACAAATGTGTCTGAGCTGAAGCAAGACTCCCAAGAAGAATAGTCAGCAATTCAGACCTGATGAAAGTACTTGCTTCAAGTCACTGCTGCAAAGAGAAGCTCCAGCACTGTGCACATTTGTGCAATCAAGACATGTGGAATTATATTCTGAGACTATTAACTCAGCACATTGTCTCATATCACATTTTCAGCAAATTAACACAGAAAACAAGTTCATTCCAGCAGGTCCGCATGTTTCTTTCAAGCCACTGTTTCTTGTCAAACTTACCAGATTTACTATTCGTAATAATGATAATAATAATAACAATAAAAATAATAATAATAATAATAATAATAATAATAATAATAAGTTTATTCAGTGTAAATAATCTGTCACTCCCATTCCATTTCTATGTGATCCAGAAAACTTTATCTTCACGTATTCAAGTGCACCTCAAGGAAATTATTGACAGTTTCAATTTCACTGCGCCTGCAGAGAGCCATTATCAAACGGATGTGCTCACTCGCCCTCCCACTCACGCACTTCAGCCTTACAACTTGAAGTTTTCCTCTTAAACTTTCCACTCCGCGTGGATCCGCGCCCCTGCAGCAGCACCATGACGCTCTCCAGCTGGTGGGTTTTCTGCACCGTCTCGCTCTCCTGTCTCACCCGTTTGGGCTCTTGCAGAGGACTGAGAGGTAAGAAGTCTGAAACAAAACGTTGTTAATATTTCTGCTGGATCCCCAGCTTCAGTTTTTTTGTTTTGTTTTGTTTTTTTCCGGAGTTGTTGAACAGTGGAGGGAGGTTTTTACCTCTTAAGCTCGTGCGTAAAATGGAACAGCGGCCAGTGTTTACAGTCAGTCAGTGTTTAGGAATCTGCAACTTTCTTTTTAATTTATGAACTCTCTTTCTTTTTTTCTTTTAACGTTGTAATTCGAGCTTAACTTCTGACCGTGGACATTAATTGTTTAATTTATTGGGAAAAAAGACTTTAGCGCAAGATTCAATCCAATATAATATCGATAATATAGCGTTTTTATGGGAGTGTTTTCACGCGCTTTCTCATGTTTTTCGTTGGGTCCTGCTCGGTATCAACACGTTTTTATTGCATCAGAAGCGATTTTATTCCCCACTGCTGTTGTCAGAGATGTGACGTGAGGCCAGTCTGAAGTCCAGCTCCACAGCAGTTCTCACACCTGAACCTGCACCTCCTCCCGTCCCGGTCTGTCATAACTAATGAGGCTGTTTGAAAAGGCTATCCCACACCCATCCGTCTGTAAATGATCTCAGAAAGGTCTTGTCTAAAGTGTGTGCCATATCCAGATTGCTTTCTTCAGGCCACTCAGTCAACAGGGACGTCCAGAAACGTCATTTCAAGTGTGGCCAGTCAGACACTGGCCTCAGGCAGAGGAGAGGTTTGGTGATTTACGACACCATCCCCTGTATGTCTCAAATGTCATTGTCTGCCTTCTCTTATCTCAAGCTGACATACAGCATTTTTAATGCATCATTTCCCAGTATGGACCCAACACTTTCAGGCTAAAATTAGAATCTGTTAAGCAGGAAAACTCGATTATCCTGTAATGGTGACAGTATTTCATGTCTCAGAAGCTTTCCCTGCATTTGTGGAAAATTTGCACACACACAAACGTCCTATCCTAATAAATGCCTCATTTAGATTTTAGAGTAGAAAAAAAGAAATGTCAATAAACCATTTTATTTTACTGTTCAGTATTGAAGAGGACGCCAGAACACCATTTCCAGACATTTTTGTATTTTCCAGGGGACTTCTGCATTAACGTCACACCCATCATATTACTTCAGAAGACAGGAAAAGATCAAATTTCTGGTCAAAAGTTTGTAAGCTTCCTGATTCACCGCTGCCTCTCATAAATAAAGTCCTGAACTGTAGAGCTGATCAGGCTCATGCACCGAGTTTATTTTTGCACAAAAATTAAAGTCCTTATATGCCTTTTTTATTTATTTTAATTTTTTTTAGTCCAAGGTAATAATAACTCTCGTAGCACTTTAAATAAGCCCCAAACCATGGAAAAGCAGGCCATGTCCACTTTAACCAAGAACAGCTTAAGTTTGAATTATGCTGCACTCCATTTGCATCCAGAAGTTGAAAGTTGAAACACGAGTCAACATCAGATCCTTTAAAACCTTCTGAAAAATACATTCATTTTTCCACAACATGTCAAAAATCAAATGGACACGTCCAGGAGAGCACCTCCCTGTATGCTACCATAGCAACAAGGTGATAGGTGTCAGTGAGACAGTATCATACAGATTTGTCACAAAAAAGATAAGAAAGAAAATCTTAAAAAAAACATCAAACCATAGTTTTTGCTTCCAGTTGCCAGTTCGAGTTCCAGTAGCTGGTCAGCCATCTTGCACTGTAAAAAGTTGTTTCAAGAAAAATTGTCTTATGACAGGGGCTATGTCTTATCATGATTCAGCTGTTGCTCTGTCAGCTGGTTTCTTTGGCCTCATTCATGAATACATGCGTGGAAATGTTCCTGCTTCTCACACTAAATAAGTGTTTGCACAAAATTACCGTGGAATTCATGAAACTTGTGCACCGGCCAGTTTTGTTCTCACCACCATGCGTATGTTTGAGAATCAGAATCGTTCTAAACTGACGGTGTCGTGCTCACAGTTTGTGATTAGCAAACAGCCACGCCTCCATTTCTCCAAATAAGGAAACCACCTGCCTCAAGTTGATGCATGAATGAATGAAACGGTTCTCTGAGGAGAAAAGTAGTAAATTCCACATCGATGGCACCAAAAGGCAAAAGAAGAACTTCACAAACACAGAAATTGAAACAGTTGTGTCCGAGGTGGAAGCCAGAAAATTAATACTTTTCTACAGTGTCTCCTCTGTATGATGATGGTAAAATAAATAAATGAATAAATAAAAATGCTTGGACCAGTAAAAAATAAAAGCTGATGCCAAAACAAAAAAACAAACAAACAAAAAAACCCAAACACATTCCCACTGTACTGTTCTGCAAAATGAACAAGTTGTGGGTGCTTCCTGGCCAGCGGGGGACAGCGTTAAGGATGTGGCAGATTAAAAAAAAAGGATATGGCAGACGGGGTTACAGATCATTACAATAACACAGCACATAGATGGAGCCATAATTGTTTGAATTTGTGTTGTTTTATCTGCTGCGCCAAAGGAAAAAAATCGGACAAAAGAATTAAATGTCAATTCAAGCTCGATTAATATCAAGTTGAAGTATTTTTCAGCTAAAGGTTAATTTTTCTGACACCACAGAGGCATGCTAAAACATTATGGAAGAGGGCTGTTTCTGCAGTCTTCTTTAAACCTAAAAAGGAGGGGTTCTGTTTTATGAGTGTGCATTCCTAAAGGCTCTGGCTTCACCAGAGGTGTAGGTTTGACACTCAGCTTAGAATCTTTAAGTTATCATGTTCCTGTTCATTGTTCCACCTAAACAATGAGAGGCGTATGATGGAGCTGTGATGTGCACATGGGTACGGTCTAGTGTATTTGGCATTCCAGCTTTGTCATGAAACCCTTCTGAACATCGGTCTGATTCATATGAGGATGCCATTTAATGCCTGTGGGATGACTCGGCTCAGAGAGGGTTGTGAAATCCCAGCCTGGTCGGCTGTTTCTCTCTGAAATGTACCTGTAGCCATGGAAACCGAGCATGGACTGGACTTGCACATGATGAGGTATGAGAAGGAGGTGTTGGGTGATAGATGCTCCAGAGAATCACATAGATTCAGTATATATGCCTTGACAATTGGAAACAGCTGATAAGCCATTCACCATTTTCCTTAAAAATCATTTTAAGGATTAAAAGTAGTGTTAATGAAATCTCTTTCTAAGGAATGTGGTTTTATATGCTCTGCGTGTACATCAAAGGTCTGTGGTTGAGTTGGTTCTTGTGAGTCAGTTCAGATTTCCTCATTTGTGCATACATACGGTCTGAGAAGGTTCTAAATTTGTTCACAAATCTAAGAACAAGTAATATTGATGAATCCTGGATTTGTGCATCAAATGTTCGCACGCACAGTTTATACACAGATTTGTGAGTAAATGAGGCCCATTGTTCTTGATGTGAAACATGGTGCCATAAAGCAATATGCATTTCTCTGCAGTAATATTAAAAGGCCAGATCTAGAAACACATGTATCAATTTCAACAAGAACTGCTGCAGTCATATTTGTTATTAACTATGGGCCATATATAAATTGATTTCAGACAGCATTCTTGCCTTTCTTATTTTAATACTAGTAGTATACATACATAGTATGTACACATAGTATTACTTTAATACTATTTAATTCACTGTTTTGTTTTAGGATTGAACAGCACATTTGGGCTAACATTTTGATTTAGACTATGTTCCCACCACCAATCTTCCACCATTTCTCTATGAAATCTGATCTTCCTGACTGACTGTTTACTTTAAATATTGCATCTAATCCAATCAGATTATGCGTGCTGATGTTCACTGTTTCACATGGGTGGTATGGCAACCTACACACATGTAAACAAACCAAAATGTAACTTGGTGATCTGGTGCAAATGGTTATGTTGATAACTATTGGCACAAAAAGGCTTTGGAATCCCATTTGAGGAACCAGACAGTTCAGATTGGGACACATCTCTGGAGATGTTATGTTTCTGTGGCAGTGAGGACCCAAAAGCATCAGGGTCCTGTACTATGAAGCAGGGTTACTAATTTATCAGGGTAACTTCAAGAGTAACTTGATCATGTGAGGTGTAATTTCCCAACTAACCCGTACTAGAAAGGTGGACAGGTTTAGATCCAGGTCTGCTGCCATGGTAATTTACTCCACATCTCAAACGTGGTCCAAGCAGGTTCTGTTCTTGGTTAACTCGAGGTTTCTGCTTAACCACTCCCTTTATCAGTACCGCCCCCCACCAACGTCTCCCAAGACGATGCCGTCGTACTTGGATGATCCGTGTGACATTAGGGTACAAATTGTGAGTGGTAGAGCTTAAGATTTTTGCCCAAACATGCTTAATTTCAATTATATTGCACAGGTTCTGTCATGCGGCAGAAGGAAGAGGACTCAAATGCAGGGCCTAGCAGTGACAAACTCAATAATCCCTTTTTTAATGAAGTCCAAACAAATCAAATATCCAAACTGCTGTAACCAAAACAGAGGCAGGTCCAAAAACACAAGCTGGGGGTCAAGGATCACTGGAAGACAAAAGGCTAGAACGTTAGGTACGAAGGACAAAGATGAACTGGCAAAGGGAAGCTGGATGTGGTGAGGCAATAAATAGACAGTGGCAACGAGGAACAGGTGGACAACATTAGAGTGTGGCAGAGGTTGATTGGAGGAGAGAATCTCCAGGAGTGGAGCTGTTAGAGCTGCACATGACACTTATCAGGTCACAGGAACTCTACTACAACGCCACGCAATTATTATTATTTTATGTCAAATACAAATGGTGAATAGCTATGTGTGGGCCTAAGCTGGATGTATTCTCGGTGTAAAATAGACTTAACAGTGTTAAGAGGATAAAGCAATTCATTTTTCATGATTTGAATTGCACTTGGAAAAAAGAAAATGATGCATCACTAAAATGCAGAAATGGTCTTATAGGCATCTTTGTTGTGGCACAACCCTTTTTAGGAGAATTAAAGTACAACTACTTTAACATGGTATGAAAATTTAAAGTCTAGCATATTATGTAACACATAATGACCAAGAATGATTATTCTGATTTTAAACACAACAAAGGTCTCGTCTGGCTTTTCAAGGCTACATCCCCTTTTTTGGAGTTTTTCGTGTTAAAATGTTAATGTTGCTACAGTGATGCCTGGAAACCATATTCCTCAGGCAGTTTTGACCCTTTGACATTTTTCGATCGGCTTCTGACCCAGTTCCAGTTAGAAATGTGATGGTTGTGGTCTGATGTGAATGAATAAATCTGAGGGAAATATAACATAGTTGCACCTAATTTCTTCATGATTGCTTTTCTGGTTCACTTCATATCCTTCCAATCCTGATTAGCCAAGTCAATATGTGTCTGTTACCAAAAGATAACACACCCCTTAAAGCAGCACAAAGGAACTTGTGCCATTTTCAGCACTTTGGGTTCCCCTGGAGGTGGTGGAGGTTAAGTCACTTGCACAACACTGTCTTGGATTTAAATTTATATGAGTTTCGGTTGGTTACTCGCCGATTTTTTTTTCTTCCATAATTACTTTCTTGCATCATTCACTTCTGCCAAGGTGTTGCTCTGTAAGCTTGCTTCGTCATTGCTGATGTGTGACATGGTGCTGTAAGAAGATACAAAGTTGTCTGATGGGACGGGAGCTGCTTTTTCTGTTTTTTGCAGATAGCAGGGGTAGAAGATTACTGCAGCTAGATGACACGTTATAAAAGGAAGCAAATGATCTTAGAAATTAAATTTAAACTGGTGCTTTCACACAAAATAAGTATTTTTTTCTTTCTTAGGTACAGTATAAGTATAAACTACAGCTACTTACATGCACAGGTGGACAGTCATTAAAAGAGCATTCTGCAACAACATGTTGTTTCCAGCAAAGCGTTAAGCCCGTTTTCACTCATGTCTGCATGACAGGTGGACATGGATGGATGTGTGACATGAATTCACAGCACTGAAATGGAGATAATGTCTGACAAATGAAGTCCTAATGAGGATGTGGATCAATTTTGCTTTAAAATATCAGTTTAAAGCTACTCTATGTAGCAATACCACTTCTGAGCACAGTTCATGCTTTGTCTCAGACAGAAGACAAGCTTCCAGTGGAAGATGCTGTCACATGATGAACTTTGTACTCAGGGCCAGCATACACAATAAATAATGTTAATCATAAGTTGCAAGAATAAATAATATAACTTTACAACTATATTTAAAAATAGCCTCAATATTAAAGATTAAAAAACAGCAGCATGTTAAATCACGAGTATAAGAAGTATCGTTACACAGCATGTTTATTAAATCTAAATATGAAAAATGCCGGAAAGTTTGAAGTTCAACAGTCTGGCAGCTTCGGAGAAGAAGAACCGCTATAGCAATGTTGTTCTCGCCCTAATACACCACAGCCTCTTGCCTGAGGAGGGGGGTCAAATAGTCCATGGGTTCCCCTTAATGAAGGAGGGGTCCCCGGTGGAAGGACACAGTGGTATTACACTTGCCACATGCTGGACCATCTCAGTCACTGGCACAATATTGTCAACAGCCTTTTTCATCAACACAGTAGATCTGTGGGCACTCATGGTCAGAACTGGTACAGTTACATAGAGTGGCTTTAAAATGGGGATGTAGCCTAAGAATAATTTTATTTTAAAAATGGTTGTTTGCTGTGTGTGCGTTTGAAGGAGTGAAAGTTAGGTTGATCCAGGCAAAACTGAGTTAATTCTGGCCACAGACTGAAAGCTAATGAGGAGAAAAAAGCCATTATAACGCTGTTTGACTACAGCAGAGAGGATTGTAGTGCATAAACTGTTATATAGAAATCAATGCGCCTTCTTCAGAGCTTCAACAGTTTACTAATAAAATTTTACTGACTTTGCTAATTTCAGACACATCCCTGCTTTCTTTCCATCTCTCTTTTTACTTGTAATCAGGGGCAATTTTGGATGAAAATTCTGGTGGGGCCATAGATTATTCACACAAGAAAATGGTATATTTTAATCCAAACATAATGTATATTACACTCAGCCATACTCACAGGACAAATACAACTTTCTGTGCGCAAGTGAGCGGGGGGGTCACCGTTCCAGTGATGACAAAATACTACGATCACACAAATAATGAAGATCTGATGACTCATCTCATCATATCAACAGCACCAAAGCGTTTAAGATGTCCCGACATCCATTACTCAAAATCCACCAACACCAACATGAGGAAGAGAAAAACAGCTACAGCTCACATGAGGTGACGGCTCCCACGCACAGGTGCACTGATGACCAGCACCTCAGGAGCTCCAGCTCCACTAAAATGAAAACATTAAGAATAGCAATAAATCACTCACCTATGAGGTTCACTTCTTTAAGTCCATGTGGTCCCAAACATTTTATCTCAAGGGGTAATGTGCTAAATCACATAGTAGTTAAATAGTCCACACGATTCATAATCAGTACTGTACTGTAAATTAACATCAGTCCCTCGTTAGCTAAGGTACAGCTAGCACGTGTGATGCCAGCCCTTTCATCAGTAAAGTCAACCAATGGGAGCACTGCAGGGGCCACCAGGCCCCACATACGAAACTGAAGTGTGTGTTGAGCCAATACGCGCAATAGTTTGTCCAGTTCACAACAGCGCAGGTGCATGACCTGGGGTCTAGTATAGGATCTATACTAAAAGTGTGCGTATGGCCAAATGCCAAAAATGGTGTACGCCAAGAAAAATCCCGATCTACAAAATACGTACGCACACCAACAAGTAATTTCTCCTTGATAAATCATAGCTGCACTTCAAAGTTTGCATACAAGACTCCGCCTCCTGTCCTGCCCTCTACACGCCCACATTCTACCATAAATGATCAATGCAAAGCAACTTGTGAATTCAATTCAATTTAATTTATTTATATAGCGCCTATTTACAACAAGTCATCTCTAGGCGCTTAAGAAACCCAGAGCTTGACCCCCGAGCAC
>JBAMYA010047017.1:0-10664 GCA_037176975.1 Arrhamphus sclerolepis | reverse complement strand
CACTGGACCAGCTCTATACCCTCCACAGGGTGCTCGAGGGTTCATGGGAGTTTGCCCAACCAGTCCACATGTGTTTTATGGACTTGGAGAAGGCTTTCGACCGTGTCCCTCGTGGCATTCTGTGGGAGGTGCTCTGGGAGTATGGGGTCGGTGGCCATCTACTAATTGCCGGAGCAGGTCCCTGTGTAACCGGAGCAGGAGCTTGGCTCGCATTGCCGGCAGTAAGTCAGACCTGTTCCCAGTGCATGTTGGACTCCGGCAGGGCTGGCCTTTGTCACGGGTTCTATTCATTACTTTTATGGACAGACTTTCTAGGCGCAGCCAAGGCCCAGAGGGGGTCCGGTTTGGGATCAACTGGATTTCATCTCTGCTTTTTGCAGATGATGTGGTCTTGTTGGCTCCTTTGAGTCAGGACCTCCAACATGAGCTGGGGAGGTTTGCAGCCGAGTGTTTAGCGGCTGGGATGAGAATCAGCACCTCTATGTCTGAGGCCATGGTTCTCGGCCGGAAAAAAAGGTGGTTTGGAGAGTACCTGCCTCAGGTGGAGGAGTTTAAGTACTTCAGGGTCTTGTTCACGAGTGAGGGAAGGATGTAACGTGAGATTGACAGGCGGATTGGTGCAGTGGCCGGAGTAATGCGGTCGTTGTATCGGTCTGTTGTGGTGAAGAAGGGTGGCGGGGCGCACCCATAGAGGTAGGGTGGGGAGCTCTGTCACCCAGGAGGAGCTTGGAGTTGAGCAGCTGCTCCTCCACATCGAGAGGAGTCAGCTGAGGTGACTCGGGTATCTGTATCGGATGCCCCCTGGACGCCTCCCTTAGGAGGTGTTCCAGGCATGTCTCACCGGGAGGAGACGCATTGGAAGACCCAGGATACGCTGGGGTGACTATGTCGCTGCCTTGGGATCCTCCGGGAAGAACTAGAGGAGGTGTCTGGAGAGAGGGAAGTCTGGGCGTCCCTGCTCAGGCTGCTGCCCGCGCAACCTGGTTATGGATAAGTGGAAGAAGACACATTTTTTTCTGAAAGTCTCAAATTTCCCAAAATGTAACTCTTTGACTCAGTATTGCAAAAATGTAAATTTGATGTAAGAAGCAATTTTTTCCTTTTTTTTTTCAACAGTTTTTACTTAATATTACAACTATTTGTCATAAAATAATGATTTGCCGTCATAAAATTCTGACTTTATGTCCTAAAATCACAAATTTATGTTGTAAGACTCCGACTTTGATGTAAAAATCTTTTTATTTTCTTCTTTACAAAACATTTTGACTCAGTATTATACGTGTTTGTTGTAAATTATTGATGGTTTTGAGTGGCTTTGAGTGTTTGTTTCATCTCGTGGGTTTTTATGTGAACAATTCAAGTTCAGTTATTGATTAGTCTTCCCAATAAAAACAAATCACCAAAATTATGCAAAACCTTTTTGGTCCAAAACAGCTGTTTTAGGATGACCAGGAGGAGACTTCTGATCTGTTTAGTGAAGATATGTTATAAAGACATCTCTCTCATGATTGTGACATTCTATAAATGAAAAAAGGAGCCTGATCTCCACAGAGTCCTGACCCATGCTGCCTTTAATGTGTTTGGGATGAACTGGAAATCAACAAACCTCCCATCAGGTTCACAAATATTTTGCTGAATGACTGAAACCATGCCACTGGAGGCTGTCATAGCAGTGGACTCATTAATACCCGAGGAGGTGCTGAAAATCCTTTTGATTCTGTGAACACAGTATACACATGCGTTTGCATGGAGTTGCCACTAGATGGCAGTGAAACACCACATTCAAGGTGACTTCTGTGATCACGTCGTCATACTACGAGATTATGAATACAATAAGATAAAGGGTTGTACTGAATCACCCAAGGTATGGAATTATTGATCACCCATGAGGGTTTTTTTTATTTCCTGATTATTATCAGAGTTTGGGTTTTTAAAACCTCACTATAGAGACAAAAAAAACATCTCATTCCTCCCCCTTAACTTAATTTGCATGTTTTTTTTTGTTTTGTTTTTTTTAACTAATAGGTTGGCAATAAAAAGGGGGCCTCATGGGAAGCTTGATGTCATTTTTCATCATATTCTGAAATTTTATGGGTAAAATCATGAAAGGCATTGTTGGCAAAAGTGTGAAATGGTCCTCAGTAGTAGATCGGTATAAATCCTGGGCCATCTAATGTTCCTGATGTGTTAAAATGCAAATGTCTTAATGTACGTACAGCATGTTTCCCAGTCGCACATCTTACGCATCCTTGCAGCTTTTCTGTTCTTATTAAAAAGAGTGTGATAACGTTCCTGAGAGGCTCTCCCAGCGGAGCAAACACAACCCTGTTTCATGACGCCTCACAGAGGATTTGGATTTTCTTTTTTTTGTGTGTGTATGTTATTCATAAAAACATCTTCTGGTTGGTTTCTGCACTAAACCCTCCCATCTGCTCAAAATTAATAAAAACAGGTTTTAAGAAGTAACCTCATCCCTTCAACTCCCAAACAATCTCAGGAGACAACATAAGGAGGTGTGGGAGGCTGCTGGGGGCCACCAGGGACCTGTTCCAGGATTTTCCATCTTCCTCAATGTGGAAATTATTTATTGCTTTTCTTGCTAAAAGTTTAATGTCTCCATGAAAAGTGACTTTACATGCAAATGTGGGTGGATTGTGTGTGTGTTTTATTCCCTGTCGTTTGCCTCTAAAAGCCATACGAGCGAAGCACCCCATAACAGCCGCTTCCACACGGCTTCCTCTGCTGAGCTAAAAATAGATCCATTTACATTGCATTTTCATGCCTGAGCTGTCTCTCAATATTTCAGAGGCCCGACAGAAAATTGACCATGAATCATTTATTGTTCACATGCAGATAGTACACATACTTAAGTGTTGATGTTAAAGAGCACAATCGAGGTTTTTGATGTGTCCGTACATCATCTGCCGATTCTCAAGTCCGTTTCATTTCATCAGTGGATGTTGGGCGGCTATCAGCTACTTTAGAGCTTGTCGAGTAATCAACCCCCCATACACCCCCACTCTCTCTACACCCTTCTTGCTCTGGCCAAAATGTCCATCCACCCATCGTATATTCCCGTTATTTTCTGTGCGGGGTCACGGGGATCTGCTGGAGCCTATCCCAGCTCACTTCGGGCGAAAGGCAGGGGTCCACCCTGGACAGGTTTCCAGTCCATCGCAGGGCCACATGTAGACATACAACCATCCACACACTCACTCACACCTAGGGACAATTTATGAACACCAATTAACCTAACATGCATGTCTTTGGGAGGCAACAGTGAGGCAACAGTGCTGACCACCAAGCCACCATGCTGCCTGGCCAAAATGTGTACTGAAATATTTTTTGGCAATTTCTTGGTTTGGACACAATGCTAAGAGGGAAAGGCACACCATATTTTGTCTATCAAACCCTCACTCCCCAATTACAGCACCCCCTCAGGACTTTTTCAATCTCTCCTTATCTTTGGACTGTTCCTGAACCATCTCTGTACATCTCTAATTGACTTGTTAGGATAGGATAAGCCTTTAATCCTTCCACAGCGGAGAAATTCAGGAAAACCATGAAAGAAAAACAGTAATTCCTGGGTCCATTCTGAGAGCTGAGAAAAGAGAAAACAAAAGATCACTGAAATACCTGAGGAAGTTACTGAAAGAGGAAACTAAACTAGAAAAAGTCAAGTGAGTGTGAGCTGATGTAACTGGCAGCCACTTGAGCAGTGCCATATTTATTAACTATGATTAATTACGATTACATTGTAGTGTCACATCACTGTTGGCTGAAGTGACAAAAAACATACTTGTAAATGTGCCAATCATGACTTTTAAGGAAATTGATAAGTGCAAGGAAAAGGTGCAAGACCAATATTTGAAATTTTTGAGGGCAAAATAGGCGCCCACTTAATGGGGTTTGCATGGCACCTGGGGGTATTCATTAAGAAAAATACTTTAAGAAGTTGCTCCTTCACATTGAGAGGAGCCAGGTGAGGTGGTACGGACATGTAGTGCGGATGCCCCCTGGACCTCTCCCTCGAGCTGTGTTCCGCGCATGTCAGATTGGAAGGAAGCCCCGGGGCAGACCCAGGACACGCTGGAGAGATTATGTCTCTTGGCTGGCCTGGGAACGCCTCGATATTCCTCCAGAAGAGCTGGAGGAGGTGGCTGGGGATCTGGGCGTCTGGGCTTCTCTGCTCAAGCTGCTACCCCTGTGACCCGATATTGGATAAGCAGGAGTTAATGGATGGATGGATGGATGGACTTTAACAGTTTTTGCCTCTACTTGATTGTACTCACTTCAGTCTTGGTGTTTCTGCATTATAATTGAGTACAGCCTCACGGTAGGTGGGGACAGTGAGGCATTATATTGAACTCCGATCTTGGTTTACTTGCTGCAGTTTCTAGTTGGTAAAAGTTTGTAGAAGTAAAGTGCATGGATCGCTGTTGATTTGTCTGGTGATGCTGCATTTTCAGCTCGACTCAGCTTGGTTGGAACCCAAGCCGAGTAATTGCTAAAAAAAAAAGAAAAGAGGTACAAAGAGGAACTATCACCTGGTGGAAAACCCTTAAAACAATAGAGCCAAGTACTGCAAAGAACATCTGAAAGGAAAAGAAGATGCACACTCCACTGTTTTTTGGATGACACTGGTTTATCGCAAGGACAAAATGGGGAGGAATATTGAGGTGCTGAACCTCACAAGACATTTCAGGCTATATTCCTGTAAATTAGGCAAAGGACAGATCATCACCCTCATGCTAAATAAGCACTGTTCCAAGTCAGTGGAGTTTCCATCTTCTTCTTCTTCTCCTTTTCCTTAAGCGTGTTCTTTAAAACAGGATGTTCCAGTGCAGTCAAAAGTCCAAAATGCAACATGGTGCCACCCAGTGGAAACCATTTCTGTGGCGCTCGGGTTTCTGTACTATTGTTCAAGATCAAACTGGAAAAGGGTTTAAAACAAAAAAACATACAAACAAACAAAATAATTTCTAAACAAATCTGAACTTCCAAGTCCTTCAGTGAGAAAGACTATTTCAAAATGGCTGATGTTCTGCCAATCTGAAAAAAATCCAGACCTCAATCCAGCTAAAATTCTGGGACCTTAAGAGGGCTGTGGATAAACGAATGCTCAAAAAACGCTGGTCTGGAAAGGATTATTGAACCATTTACAAACAATTTGTCATTCAGATATGTACAAGGAGAGAGATCATTCTGTTGGTGCTTGTTTGCAGGGAAGACCCAAATGTGGCTGACCTAGGGGCAACACAAGGTGCTGCCAAAACAAAAAGAACAGAAATAGAAAGAACTAGAAATACGAGGGAGGATAAAGAGGTGAAAAAAGAACCTGAACTAGAATGAAACAGAGGAAAGAACAAAACAGACCAGCAAAGAGGAAGGGAAAGACAAGACAGCATATAGACCAACGAACTGTCGCTTTAATGCACAGAACAATGTTTTTTCAAGCACAGTAGTGGAAAGGTGATGGTCTGGGCTTGTTAGCCACTGGACCTGGGTGGCTAGCAGTGTTCTTTAGGTAAATGTGAAGTCATCTAACTGACACTCTGATGACACTTAACATAACTGCTTCAGCTATACATAGCCTACGACTCATTTTACTTTATAGTGTGTTGTTGTTGGCAAACACTTCTTTATTTTCACATCTGGCAGACGCAGAGCAACAGCAGCATCCAAGAATGTTTTAGGCCACATTAAGAATGAATGTGTTCTCTTTTGGTTTGGCTCACTTATCCCTCTGATGCCCTTTGGTGCTTGGAAGATAGCGCAGTCTGCGAATTTTTGAAAACCACTGAGGTTTCACTTGACAGGTTGAGAGCAGCTAGACCGTTCCAGTTCCAGCCAAACAAACTTAGGAAAGCATGGTTTGGACTGCTGATGCACAGATCTGCAAACTTCATTTTTTTGTTGAATTAGCTTTTTACCTCCTCTGCATTAAAATATTTATGAGAAAAACTCAGAAATACTATCTTAATGCCATGTGTTTCATGAGTGTGACATTAATGATTCTCTTCATCGTTGTATATTGTCCATCTGGTCCTTACTGATTGTCTGTTCAAGTTCGTAGATCTCTTCCTCCAAACTTTGTTTCTCCACTTGCTGTGTCAACAGGTAAGGCAACGAGGGATCATAAGCCTGCCAGCTTTTCCTCCAGGGCTTTTAAGACAGAGTCTGATGCTGCCACTTCAGCAGTAGACATACATAAAAATGAATCAATTGCAATGATGTAGAAATCAGAAGCTACTTTGATTGAACAATGCCATTTTAATTGACATGTACATTTGCATAAAGTTGGACTAAGCTTTGTAGAGGCAATCATCACATCTTGTGGCTTTCTTTAGAAAATAGAAGCAATTTGTCATGCACAGTGGCTTTTTTCAAAACGTGTATGGGCCTGTTCATGATAACCTCCATACCTTTGATCTGGTTCTAACATTTGGCCTAGAAAGATAATGATGAGCAGATTCCCACCATAGCCTTATCTTACCTGAACATTTTTTAAACTAACGTTTGCATTTATATCAAATGATTGCATAGCAGCCCTGCAGTAGACTGGAAACCTGTCCTGGGTGGCCTTCACCTAGAGACAGATAGGCCCTGTTACCCTGACAGGAAGACTGGATATAGATAGCAGATAGAAGGAGACTGAAAAAAATGTCATTCAAGTTTATAATTCAGCCTTAATCCTGTTCTCTTCTTTCCATATATCTTATCAGTTATGGAAAAGGTGTTCCCCAGGGATTGACCCTGGGACCACCTGTCTTCATCATTAGATTAAGAACCCATTTTTTTAATCTTGATGATACTGATGTACTTTGCTGCCCCTAGCATGACTCAGGCTTCACATTGGATTTTCAACACTCATTGGAACAAGTCTTAAAGACCAACAAAACAAAATACACAATATTTTCAAAGGCAAAATCAGAGACCCTGAATCTCTCCTGAGACTCTGAGTCTACCATTACTCTTCAGGGTTCTGAGAAACAAACTAGTTTCCCAGTACAGATATTTGGGTATGTCGATTGGTGATGCTCTTTTTGTGCCACATGTTCTACAACTGTTGCAGAGATTTGTCTCTGTGCTGGACTATGGTGATGTCTTCTTTGCCTTCCGTAGACTTAGACACTGGCATGTATTCATTTAAAAAACTATTCTTGGTGTTCTCTCATTCTGCCGACAGACTTATAGTACATCCTTCAAAAAAACTCTGGAAGTTTCTGTCTTCACTCCAAAGACCTGATTCTTCTCACTGTATCTAAAGTTTAAACTGAGAAGGGAAAACAGCATTTAAATATGCGGCTCCATACACCTGGAATGAGCACCAAACCAAACTGAACCTGAAGGATCTGGTCTCATTGCATGAATGAAAACACAATCTGGCTGCAGATGCAATCACTGATAACTGCTAGGCATGTTTTTTGCTTTTGTTTTTTTTACTAAACGGGTGTCGATTTTAGGCCTTAATGTTGGCAGTCTGGTGGTTTTGTTGAAGTTTTGTGGTGTTTATGTAAACATTTTTTTTGTACATATTGTTGCTATGTTTTTCTCCCTGGTTGAATAAAGGTGAAAAATAAACATCAGTCAGTTCTCTTTGTTGAAGTGTATTGGCAACCTGATCCTTATATGTATGCATATACACATACACACATCTTTATATAAATACATACACATATGTATATACATATTTACATATTCTGTGTGTGTGCATTTTTTTTTATTTATTATTTTATATTATTCTTTTTCCTTTTTAAAAAAAAAGTTTGACTATACATTTGCACAAGCACCATGCGAGACCAAGGGAAACACTATTTCAGTACACTATACAGTCCCCTTCAAAAGTATTGGAACGACATGGCCAGTTTCTTTGTTTTTGTTGTTCACTAAAGACATTTGGGTTTAAGATTGAGGGATGAGTATGAGACAAGAGTTCAGAATTTCAGTTTTAATTTCCTGGTATTTACATTTTGATGTGTTAAACAACTTAAGACATATCATCATTTGTGCTTTCACAACTTTTCTGTCATCAACGTCTGTTTTTTTTCCTTGGTCGACCTGTTCAACGTCCCTTGCTCAGTACATCAGTAGTTTCTTCCTTTTCCAGGACATTTCAAATTGTTGTGCTTGCTATGCCTAATGTTTGTCCAATGGCTCTGATAGATTTTCCTTCTTTTCAGCCTCAAAATGGCTTGTTTTCTCCCATAGACAGCTCCCTGGTCTTCATGTTGGTTTCCCATCTTTAACAAGAAATGGAGTCTTTGTAGATTTAAGCCAAGGCTAACATCTAAGACTAGTCACTCAGAGGTATTTAATGTTTGAAAAATTAACCTGAAAGGCAACACCTGGGCAACAAGACACGCCTGTCAGTCACATGTTCCAATAGTTTTGTTCACTTAAAAAGTGGATGGGTTCAAACAAAGAGTGAGTTCTTTAACACCCCTAGATGTAAACACCAGGAAATAAAAGCTGAACTCTTGTCTCATACTCATCTCTCGATCTTAAACCCAAATGCCTTTAGTGAAAAACAAAAACAAAGAAATTGACCTTGTTGTTCCAATACTTTTGTAGGGGACTGTATATATGCTTGTATCTGGTTGTATTGGCAAATAATCAATCTTGAATCTTTTCACCAAAATATGCATGGATCAGCTCATTATTTTCCTGATCTTGTACTTCTGTAAAGGCATTAAAGTTTTTATTTCCAGTCTTATTTGCTATTAACTGACAGTTCAGCGTGTCAGAGGGGATTTACTGTAGTATGTCTTTATCTGAGAATGTTTTAATTATGTTGTTTAAGGAAACAGTTGTGTTGTTTCAGGTTGTTTCTCTGTTTTTAATGTCTAAACACTTGACAGCGTTTTCCTTCTGAGAAAGAAGGTAAATCAGTCAGAGAAGACTGGCATCTTAATTCAATTAAATCATAAATGAATGATAATGAACTGGATTTAATTAGAATATAACAAGATCTTAATTGGACTGTATCTAATTAGGTTGCATTGAACATGTTTACTTTAATCTCTAAAACACCTTCTGACAACTTCAGTCTTCAGTGGTGTTATACGGATAAACTGAATTCTAACAAAGGTTTATTCGTGTTTCAGAGCCATCGAAGCCATGTCTTCTTCAGTAGAGGTCATATATCTTTCAGCGAGACAATGTTAAACCTTATTTTGTAACCGTTACAAAAGCACGGCTTCGCAGTAGAAGAGTCAGATTTTCATGGGCTGATGGTTTTGGGAACGTTTTGCTGCCATTAAATTCAAAATGAGCTCATATTTGTCGTGAAATGGGGAAGTGATATATAGTCCATTGCAATTGAAAAATTTAGGTTTATGTGAATTGAATTCATATTTTATTCAAACTTTTTTTTTTTTTTAGAATTGGAGTTACGTTAAATGTTCAGCTCCACAATGTTCACATATTTGTTTTCTTATTATTTAAACATCTAAGTTAAATTTTCCACTCCATAATAAAAGAGAGCTAAATTATGGAGGTATTTGTAATAATATTCACTGACAGTTACATAAAACAGAGAATGAAAACCCAGCATGTCATTTTTCATGAAGCAGCCTCGTTGAATTTTCCATCCACATTGAAAATGTTAAAAAAATAAACCCAGCGAGGCGTTAACACAGATCAGTGTTAAGATTATGTAAGCTCTGAAACAGAGCCACGTCTCCAGAAGATGCTCAGTGGCACCATTGCCTTTCTGCTCCCCGTTTTATTATTATTATTTATTTTTTCCCAGCTGGGTTCTGATGAAGCTGTACACATGTATGACATCACAGACACTAAGACCTGGCATGCAGACTCTGCCGGCTGGTTTCTTTCAGCAAGATGGATGAGTCCTAAGTCTTGACTGTCCCACGGGTATATTAACGCTGAAAATCAGCATTTTTTTCCCCTCCTTTAATGATGCTACTTCCGCAGACTCAAGACAACACGTCTCCCTGCAGACCGACTCATCACCATTCTCTTCCTTTCAACCCAGCAAGCTTACAGAGCACATATGTCAAAGTCAAGGCCCGAGTGCCGCATCCTGCCTGCCTCCTCATTTTATGTGATCCCTGTGAGATCTTGAACGGCGCATGATCGTCTTTTAAAAAGAAGGGCTTCACAGCACAATTTTTTAAACACAATTTTATGGAAAAAACAAAACTTTTTTACAACAAAAAGTTGCATAATTAAGTTAAAAAGTGATAATTTTACATCCATCCATCCATCCATCCATCCACTGACGTCTGCTTATTCTGTCGGGTCATGGGGGCAGCAGCTTCAGCAGGGAAGCCCAGATGTTCAAATGCAAAATTAAAATTGAAAACATTACATACGTTGATTTTTTTTCGATTGAAGTGAAAAAGTTTTTAAGTTTTTTTTTTTTCTTTTTTTGTTTGAAACATAGAATGATGTCTTTTTTTTTTTTTTTTTTTTAACCCAAACATCCCGTGGTGGGCGGATGCTTTCCCATTGGTCAGCCACGTTTGAGTGACAAGAGAAGAGGAGCTCCAGAAACCTACGTCACTTACATCATACATCGATTGCGATCACCCCAGGTTAGGGGGGGGATACACCGGGTCGATATGATGCCGTCGTGGTGAAGCTGTCGTTCAACTACACCTGTCGATTGGATGCTGCTGTGGGATGTTCGCCTGTGTGGC
>JBAMYA010047016.1:0-10664 GCA_037176975.1 Arrhamphus sclerolepis | reverse complement strand
TGTGTGTGTGTGTGTGTGTGTGTGTGTGTGTGTGTGTGTGTGTGTGTGTGTGTGTGTGTGTGTGTGTGTGTGTGGACCTCGGAAAAAATGGCTTTCAGGTAGCAGTGGTCTGCTGAGGCACTGGTCAATTAGCAAAATAATTCAATTATCAATTAGCAAATAAATAGCAGTTGCATAAATGGAAATCAAGAATCCTATAACATCTACTGAAGCACACCAGCTGTTAGTTAATCAATCGATATGGCGCAAAACACACACACACACACACACACAGACACACAAACAAACAAACACACACACACATTTAAGAACATGCAGAATAAAGTGATAAATAACATTAAAGTAGGCAAACTGTTCCACTAAAACTGTACCATTTTGTTTTCCCCTCACTTCATAACACTTGCTCAACAACATGGGACTTTAACTGTGAGCGCTGAGGTGTAGACTGCTGCACACATTCATACAATACCCCACTCCTGTCATTACCCGCTACGTCTTCATTATGAGTGATCAAACTCCATTTGACTAATGAGCTAATCAGATGGAGCGTGATTCTAATCAGATCATAACGGCCAGGCTAATCACACTAATCAGACTATCAGGACCTGCTATCTCCGATCACTGCACCCACAGTACAGCGGCGACATCACTAAGAGAGTAACACGCAGCTGCTGTGGTGTATTCTTCTCCCCACTAGCCGTTATACAGTTTACACAACACTGTTAAACGTGGAATGGTTGTGCTCACTGGAAAAACCAAACATCAACACTGTCATCATCGTGTTGTGATGTTCTGCCAGCTGCCTGCTTTATTGTGACCTAAGTCAGTAAACCTCTCATTTACTCATAAACTGTTGTGTCTGTGTTTCTGAATTGCTCGCAGGATTCCTCAGAGAACAAGGGGGGGTCATATTTTGTGCAAGACATGACTATATAATAATTCAGTTGACAGCCCAGAGTGCAGAATTGTGTAGAAATAGTCAGTGAAGCATTTCAGCCTGCCTGAGCTTCACTTCAAAGGGAAATTTAGGAAGATAATGGCAATATCATTCAAACGACCTACACATCTGACATGCTTCACCACTGTAATCAGATAATCAGATTGTTAGGAGTTTCTTATCGCAACCAATGAATTGTAGGTTTAGTTTAGTTCATAACATTTTTCCCCTCTCATCACTTTTAGATCCACTGTTAGTTACCGTTTGAAACACTACTTACAATAGATGAGTTATTTTTGCATTCCATTAAAGTCTAATTCCCTGCAGTAAGTCAACTTTCTGTTTGATGAAACATCTGTAAGACTAGCAAACAGGCTAAGCATCGTAATTCTTTGAGAACATGTATTCCATGCTAAAGCTGTGCTGCAGTCTACTTCCCTCTTCCAGGATCACTAGTGCAACATGCATTAGTACTTATCCTGTCATAACCTACCTGTACATGGGCTTGTATTTGTGGAAAGTGATGTGTGAGTGGCACATGTGGGGGTGCAGCCCCTGAGTGTGTGGTCCAAATATAAGTGTCTTTGGGCCACGGCCTACAACCAAATTTCCCTTTGCTCTTTGTGGGACTCTTCTTCACGCTGTCCCTTAGGTTGGGAAACTTGCCCCGAGAGCCCTTGGTGGCGATGCTGGTGGGCAGCGTGCTCCACCCATAACCCCCCATCCCTGGACACAAGGGAAGCTGCTCTGGGTGGCAAGGGTGGATGGATAGCGACTGGGAGGCGTGAGGAAGCGGAGGAGGGTAGTTGTGATGGTGCTGGTACTGTTGGAACAGAGCGTGGTGACTGGGTGAATGCAGCTGCTGGTGGTGGCAGATTTGATGAGCTGAAGGCGAATAAAGCAAGTGACTGTGCGAGGTTGGCAGATGGCACTGATGCTGGTTTTGAGCATGATGCTGCAACTGATGATGACTCGTAGATAGGTGAAGCTGGTGATGGCTTGGCGAGTGAAGAAAGTTATTTGGTGATTGAGGCGCCAGCTGGTATGCTGATGATGGCAGAGCTAGCTGATGATTTGGAGGCGCCTGCGCGATGTGATAGTAACTAGGGGAAGGAGATGGAGCCGGTTGTTTTGGAGAATGGCAGATATGCTTTGGTGAATGGCCTCGGTGCTTTGGTGAGTGCAGTGGTGAAGGCTGTCGCTGGTGATTTGGCGTCTGCAGTAAATTCTGATTCTGCTTCGAGTGAGAGTGGCTCTTGCCTGACTTGGCCTTCCCTTTACCAGATTTGCCCTTCGAGGAGCCACCGCTGGGCCTTTTGGGGCTACAACAAAACTCATGATTGTTGAAATAAGTGGTCATAGCTACGAAGATTCGTAAAATGTCAAAAAGGCTCCTGTCATTTATCTTTGTATTGCCTCTTTCCAAAATGTGTTCGTTACAGAGATGAAGAAAAGCCGTGACTCCTCAGAATCACTTGTGTCTGGATAATGTAGGTCATACCTCTCAAGACCAGCCAATCCTTCTGTGTCCAGTGCAAAGTTGGAATTTTAGCCATGTATATCAATTTTCATCAGCATATAAAGCTCCCTGGGATAACAGAACGCTAAAAAGCTGCCCCTCCTGCTTGGTTATTGGTTTCATTTCTTCTTCCTGATACAACAGAGCATCGCGTAGCTCCAAACAGCAAGGCATCCTCCTCCTCAAGTCCTCTTCCCCAATTACTACCCTCAGAGGGTAGATATGGGGTGAATCTCAAAAATAAACCGAACCGTGGGACGAGTTGTACCTCCTTTCAGTCCTCTTTTGGTTTGGGTGTTAGTTCAGGCACTCCAAAGCAAGATTTCAGTCTGGGCAACAAGGCTCCACTCCAGCGATCACTCGCAGTCAGTCAGCTATGGAACTGTGTGATAAAACTTCCTTTCATACACAATCATACATCCCATAAGTAGAGGCTATAAAACAAGGGATTGAACTTGGATAAGATTCTTCTTATTGAATTCCTTTAAAGCTGAGTGGTCTTCACTTCCATCCCACAGGAATAAAGGTCAAAAAGCATTAAATCTTCTCTCTTTTCTTTCTTCCATCGTGTCGCGTTTTATCTTTCTGTTATGATAAAGTGATATCAAGCCACATCTTCATACACATATCTTTCATGCAGACTCTCTTATCTTTTTGTGCCTGCCTCTGACAGTGTCTGTACTACTCTGCTTCTCTCTATCTCTCTCATTCCTGGACTGGCCAATTAGGGGCTTCCCTGGACTCCTGCACATGACAGCAGCCAGGCATGACTAATCGATAGGCAAGCAGGGACAGCGATACAGCACTCAGAGCTCAGTGACACGGTATGTGTGAGTACATTGGAGGGACAGCTATGATTGGTGGAGGGCAGTCGCTTTCATCAACCTTTGTTTTGCTCTTTTAAAGCATTGCAAGGCACGCAGGGTCAGTTGTATTACAGTGTTTGTGTGTGCCTCTATGCATTGGCCTACTTCCCTCTCTCTGAATGTGTATACATCATCGGGCGCTTGCTTGTAGTGTTTTTACTTGGTTTAACATGCACATGCACAAGCAGAGGCAAGGCTCCAAGTGCAGCATAGCTGTGAACTGTGGCCCGGTCAACTAAACAAAAGCAAATATGACTGGCGTTGTGTTGTCTTTGAAGCTTTGTTCTAACAAGCTTAAGAAATAATTTCAACCAATTAGGACCTGAGCTGCCCTGGAAGGTGCATAAGACTGCAGACAGACACAAAACACGTCATCGTATATGCGTATTATAAACTTTAGATGTGCAGGTAGAAATGAAATGTACATGTTTTCCTTGACCATAACAACGATGTAACAGCCTTTGAAATGGTTTCTTCCTGAGTACTGTCACCTGAGAGGCAGTAACCCGACCACTTCCAGTAAAGAGAGGAATGCATATAAACAAACAATACAGATGACACATTTTATGTCATTTTCTACCTTTAAACAACCATGGTGTAGTACTACTGTGATGCTGCGGAGTGTAAATAACACAGCTTCAAAGCAAAGACACTACACATCAATCCTTTCATGGCTGACGTGATGTGGGTCAAGATCCCACTGCACCGAGCAGATGGAAGGCACAGAGAGGAATGTAAATAAATAAATGAATAAATAGAAGTACATGAACCTCATTCCCTTTTTGGCTTTTTTCACACCTGTTCAGATTTGAAGTCCTCATAATACACTGTCTGCTTTTAAAAACGAGAACTATATGACATTATGTATGCATACATACCAATACGTTTATACCAATATTTCAATATGGCAAAAAATAGGCTACTGATATCTGTTTCATCAACACAGAAACGTAGAAAAGGTCCTTTTTTTCACATCAAATAACACGTTGCTTCTGGCTGCCTGCAGCTGGTATTTAGGAAAGAACAACAGCTGCCATTTATATGTACCAACGCTGCAGAGACATACACACCTGTCTAATTATAGCTCTAAGGTTCATGCTTCTTTTTTTTTATGTCAAATAATATATGTCACAACTTGCCCCAAACCAAGCTGATAAGAGAAAAAGGGACAGATAGCCACATTAAGTACATTAAAAAGTTGCACCCGTGTGGAAAACCACTGAGAGATGCAGAAAGAGTGAGGGCAGTTGAGAGAAAGCTCAGTGAGTGAGTAGATATACGTGTGTGTGCGCGTGGATGTACTCTGTGTAAAGTGCCACTGGCCCTGCAGGCAAACTGTTCAGTCAGGGGAGGACGAGCAGGGAGAATGGGATGTTAGCATCGCAGCACTCCTACAGTGAGAGGGTGGGGTGGGGGCTGTAGGCTGCTGGCAAATGAAAATGAAGGGATGGGGTGGAAAGCAAAGACACAAAGAGGAATATTAGAAATTAGAAAGCTGCACCAGCGAGTTAGGTTCAGCGTTTAGCTCTTTCTTACACTTGAGAATCAGTTGTGTGAACTGTCGGCTGACTTAGTGTCTGATTTGACTTCTGATGTGATGCAGATATTAAACCGATGAAGAGTGAAGAATTCCCAGAATAACATACAAAAATCATTTATTTCTTTTATTTTTATTTATTCTTACCTATTTTTTAAACACCCACACTCCTTTTGATGTAACAGTGAAGTATCTGTAGTACCCAACAGGCTCTTCCTTCTTTTTTTCTTGTTCAGACTGACTTGAATCTCCAAGAACACCCTCATTTGTCAAGTAAGATTCTGCTTTTGATAATTACATTTACCTGATGAATGTAGACTAGACAGTGGTTTCCTGTCCCACTGGAAGGATTATGCCTTTGCTTTTTCTGTCATGCTTCCCTTGACATTTGGCATTTCATCATGTTTTGAAAATTCAAACTCTAATATGTGACTACAGCAAGTGTTTTTAGTTGGGAACGCAGCGAGCGCAACACTCTGTAACACCTGGTTCAAAGTGAAACATGAACTGGCACGTAAAAATAGTGACATTTCTTTTTTTCTTTTCTGCTTTTTCTAGATTGTGATACTGCAGATCATCAGCAGGGGGCCTTAGATTCCACCACTAATCTTATTTTAGTGTCATACTTGTAGAGATGAGCTGGAAATAAAGACACAGCATTGTTAAAGCTCATGCCACAAATGTGTGCACCGTGTATAATGTTGAAAGTTGTTCTTGTAACTGGCTGATTACTGCACAGAATGGTTTAGTCTCACTGTTACTTCACTAAAGTTTTACCTGCAACTTCAACATTTTTCAATTATTTCATTCATACCCATGTCAGAGAAGAATCTGGATAAGGCCAAGACATTTTAGACATGCAGTCATGGAAAAGGGAAAAAGAAAATGGTAATCAGCAAAATTCAAGCTTTTAAGAATCTCTATTAACTTCTGAAAATGGATCCAAAAACCAGGGAACCATTTTTTTTACTGTTTATAAATAGCACTCTGTGGATAGAAACTCTCGTATTCAGCTTGATTCACTAGATAACTATGATACCTACCGGCATTATCTGAGCTTGAAACATACAAAAAGACTGCGTCTCTGCACAGACGTGCTGTTGTCTCCACGGAAGCCGTGGGTGATCAGACATGCTAGGTTACAGCCTCAGATCCTCATTATCATATATCACACCAGCAGCCACACACAACATGGCAGAAAAAATCAGTATTAGGGACTCAAGAGGAGGGTTATATTCCTCAGCTTTTAGTTATCAGCATAAAATACATCTTTTTATGGCGACTTTAGTTGCTGTAATATTTAATAAAGTGAGGTTCCTCAGATGCTATAAGCAGAATTGTCATACCGTAGTGGCAGATTAGTGGGGTCAAGACATTTGAGGCTGACTCTTGTACACTCAGAGGAACCTCTTCCTCCCAAGCTCCTTGAGCTCAGGAGGTGATGCTACCTACCGATGGATGAGATCTCTTTCTCAGGTTGACACTAAAGGTTCAACAGTAACTACTGAAGTGGCTTGTTCACAGGGCTGTTCAGACTACAGTGCTCTCTCTCTGTCTTTACTCCACATGCCATCCTCTCTCTTGCTCTTTCAGGTGAAATTCTACCTAATGCTCTGTCCAAGCTTGTTCTCTGTTAACGTGACGAGTTGAACCTCAACTGTGCACCAGTAGGCTGGTGTAATCGCAGCTCTG
This sequence comes from Arrhamphus sclerolepis, assembly GCA_037176975.1. Lineage (NCBI taxonomy): Eukaryota > Metazoa > Chordata > Actinopteri > Beloniformes > Hemiramphidae > Arrhamphus > Arrhamphus sclerolepis. The sequence continues at coordinate 4,113 of JBAMYA010047016.1, read as the reverse complement.
CTGACAGAATGGTTCCAGTGTCTGTTACAGATGAAGTTACCACAGGCTTTATCTGTCTATCTGCGTTTCTATAGTGTCTGCCAGGATGGACATCACGTGTTTTATGACATAATTACAAACTCTTGTCAGTATCTGGATATGCTGGTCAACAATGGCAGAGATTTAACGAGCTGCAACCGTTACTGCCACACGATATAAAAGGCAATTCAGCCGGTAGGTTACTGAGCTAGGATGCTCATTAATTCCTCTTCCGATCTGCTAATTAATTACTGCAGTCCAGCGGGTTACTCACACGCTCACATTACAGAGACAAAAATCAACATGCGGCGCTAAGACATGCCAACTAAGTGTCGCATCTAGTCATCGACTTATCTCTTACACAAGTCATTTGAAGGAACTGATTGAAATTTTCGGTTTAATCAAAACAATGACATCAGAAGTGCCACAAATCTTGGATCAAGTTATGACTGAGGAAAAGTGCAACAGCACGACTAGTATGTTCATGCCAAAATAAAATATGGGGGTGAAGGGACGCTTCAAGTATTTTAAGGTCTTATTCAAGCGTGAGGTAAGAAAGGAGTATGAGACCGGTGGTGGGGGATCTTATTCTATTTTAACAAAAAGCGCTAATTTGATGAAAAAGAAAAAAGGAAACTATGAGCTGTGGTCATCAGTGAGATCAGTAACGAAGGTGCACACGTATGGATGAGCGAGCAGTCTTGCTGTCTTGACAGCAGAAGCAGCCTGTCACTTACAGCAGCACTTCCTAGTGTGACTGCAAGACAAAGTTATTAATATCACTCTTCCTGTCAATGTCCTGTAAACTACCAAAACCACATTCAGCTGTGAAGCTAAGTCCTGACACAGTAGTTACATTGATAGTTAGATATTTGTTTCAGAAACAGTTTCACACTTATTGTGTTGTAGATGGCAAATAATGTCTGTACTGACTTTAGACATGAATGATTGATCTGAGGTCTCCTGAATGTGTCAGTTTGATCTGAATATGCAAAACAAGGTGGAATTAGGAGATGGAGAGACAGCAGAAAAAGTCTGTGTGTTGCAATGTGTGTGTGTGAGTGTGTGTGGGAGAGAGCTGATATCCAAGCTTCAACCCACACAGAGAAGATGACGCAACACCTCACACATACAGAGCATTACAAATGTAATGCACTACTTATTGCTACAATGCACCAGTGGGCACCCACGCACGCACACGCACGCACACGCACGCACACACACACACACACATACACACACTGGTGTATGCCTATAAGTTTATAAACACAGACTCAATCTTTTTTTCATCTTCACTTCCAGTCATTCACACACACACAAATGCATCAAAATGCCCTGCCAGGTTATCGTCACAGGATTATCACCATGACAACAGCGTATGCCACTTGCAGTGTTAACCAGTATCAGAGGTTGAGCTCACTGGCTGCCATGGATACCAAGAGTCCAGACTGTAAACTTGTGTACCAGCTCCACCCACTCGTGAAATCTCCTCCACATTACCTGTTCCTTCTTAAGGAACGATGCAGCTCGCTCCACGTTTCACTCAAATTTGGGGAAAAAAAAAAAATCTTTTTGAGGACTGCTTTGTTTGAACATTTTCCTCACTGCAGCAGATGTCAAGAAGGTTCACATGTAGCTGTTGATCAGAATCATCCGAACAGGTAGCACAGTCATTCATGGCCCCCTGGGGGGTTCCAACAAGTCTGGACATGTTTATCTTTCCAAATTATTAGGATTAACCTTCAGGTTGAGGGTATATTTAGTCCTGTATAACATACTACATGTCCTGTAAGATCATACTAGATCATTATTATTAGCAATATTGTTATTTATTCTATGTTTTCTGCAGATCAGTCCAGTAATAATACAACGATGAGGTCACACCTGTGTCACATCTATAATCAAATACACACTTGTGCATGAGGACTACAGTGAGCAGTTCTATCAAGGAACCTGTCTGCAGAGGAGAAAGTTGAACTTTACAATTGAGCTAACTAAGTGCATTATATTTGACTTTTCATGACATGGATTCTACACATTTTCTATTTCAAAACCCATCAACTCACAAACGAGTGATTTCATCTTTATTCTGGAAGCCTCTATAAACAGATACCTGAGAAGAAGTTTGCAGCTTTACTGGGTGAATAAAAAGAGATTGACTGTGGAAGCTTTGCAGTTTCAATCCAGGAACTAATAATCAGTCACATTTGAGTGCGCTTTGGACACATGAATGTCTATGATGAGAACAAAGGAGGTTCAGCAACTTAAAATTACAAATGCAGGCCTCAAAGCACTCGCTACCATGAGAAAACGACCAACGACCTGTGTTCTCTTGCTCGATACAGCATGGATGTCCGTCTGCTTCACACATATATGTTTATGTAAATGACATCGTTAGATGCAGAAAAGTCAAAAGTACAGATAGTTTTTTTTCTTTGTTTGTCTTGCATTTCATCATTATTCATTTGTTCTGCTATGATGACATTTGTGCTCAGCTCAGGGTCAGCGGGGACACCAGCCTTCCTCTTTAATCAAACATCTTTATACTTTTTGGTAAGCTTGTTTCACCTGACTTAAAAACGCTCATTTGAATGGTCATTTAAATCACCAAGAGTTAAACTGATTAGATTTCCTCATCAGTCATCAATACTCTCTCTTAGTTTCACTCTGTGTCTCAGCTCTGTCCATCCATCTCCACTCCCATTTCCTGTGACCAATAAAAACCTCTCCAAGGCTTTTAGAGTATGACCTCCATGCTTCTACTTTACCATTCAACTATTATATAACAAATAAGTGGGGGAGAAAGAAAACAGAGGCGGCTGCTTGTGCCGACAACAAAACCGCTGCTGAGGAGCCGCATTAACTAATCACATTACCACTCGTATCTTCTTAGATGGTTTTTAACTCAGACACTGAACTTGCTCTTGATTGTTTTTTCCATCATTTTGATACCAATGATTTGTATCAACAAAAAAAAAAAAAAATCAGGATTCAGGTTATAAATTTGTTACTTAAAGACTGGCTGTGTATATATTGAAAAAAATAAAAACACATGGTTTTGGACTGTCTTGTGGACATTTACTGTATTCGTCCCTCTCCACATTCAAAAAATCTCCAAGAATACCTTGCATGTCCTCTTTTTTAACTTCCTGCCCTGCACTCAAGCCACAGCTTGTGTCTGCTTAATGTAAGTTAATGTGATTCCACCATGTTTAAAACAGATTTTTGTACATGCAACATGTGTCTAACCTTTGGAAGGATTCTCTTGTTGTTCCTGTTCTATTTTTTTTAAATGCCAAACGTATCATATTTGATACATACACTTTGAACATCTATTGCATCGCTATCATGGTACAAACATTTCTCAAAAACCTGTTGTATACAATCTGAGACTTGTCTTCTTCCCCCTGGTGGACACCTCTTCCATCACAACAATTCTGACACGGCACAAGGTACGATTCAAAATGGCTGAATCTCATCGGCCCCCTGATGGTCGAGTCAAGAGAATAATATTGGTATTTTGAAGACTTCATGGTGAGATTTTCTTCTAGATATTTACCAGTTTTAAGTATATGCAAAGTATAATTACTTACTTTTTTGATTTTTAGTTTACAGTAAAAACAAGCATAAAAAGTGTGTCTTAAATTTGATACAGCAGGCTGAAAGGAAACGTTAGCAATGAATCCCTTAATTTTTTTAAAACTTTTTTTCTTGTTGCAATATGCATTATAAATAAATTACACAAATTTCATATTTTATAACAAATAATTGACTCAAATTTGATAAATCTATATTTCCCTTGTGCTCTGTTAACCTCTGCCTACACAAGGACAGAAGCTTTTTTCTTGCTCACCACTTGGCAAATAAAATAAATTGAAAAGGGCAGCAGTTACAAATAAAGATGCAGTTGTTAGATGGCTAAAATCCTAAGAAAAAAAAACAGTTCTTGTTATTGTCTCAGTTTCATGGATCGTCTGGTTAAAATGTTGCAAAGCAATAAAAAAAACATTTTTGTTACTGTCTGAAATGTTAGTAATGCCTGATGTATCAGATATGATACAAACAAAAACACACACACATATATACATATATATA